>JAJOZX010003831.1:322500-350000 GCA_023014485.1 Bathynomus jamesi
AAACACTTACCGAAAAAAATGGCGTCCACTCACTCCTACTTCACAATTATAACTGGCGTAATTGCTCAGAGCCATTTATTGAGAGAATGTTGAACTTCGCCTTCTGCGTCCAAATGGTTACAAAGATTCAAATGGAGTAGATTTTTTCTTATGTATGTATGTATTAAACCTGTGTAAGAGTTAAGCAAAATTAATGTGTCTAAATGGCAACAAATTATGACAAAGGGTTAAAAATATGAGGTTATGTTGAATTGAATATTCGGTATTTCAACGTAGAACAGAAAACTGCAATTTTGAACATGATAATGCGATTTTTGGGAAAAGTTGCTGAAAAGAAACCCCTCTTAGAATTAAATTTTACATAAAAATACATATTAGCCAGAGTGAAATTCGGACTCGGAAAAGTATGATATGCCCTAATGGGCCAAAATGGAAGGCTTAAGATTAAAAATTAAAAGTTAAGCAGGACATGACTTCATCTTTTACAACGAAGAGAGAATGTATAAAAAAAATGAACAAGATTACGTTATTAAACTAAGTCTACGAAAATGATTAAGTTGTTTAAACAGAAATAGTTAACCAATTATAAAATAGAAAGCAAATAAAAAATGTATCCAAACTTGTGTCAACGTTATACGATTTTGGGTTTTATACAAACTGATTACGTAGTTTACAAAGAAATAATTCATCAATTATAAAATAGAAAGCAAATCAAAGTTTTATCCAAACTCGTGTCAGCGTGATACGATTTTGGGCTTGATATGTAAAAATGAATATATGAATAAGAATATAAGGCTTATATAAATATTACGAAGTATCATCAGAATTATATGAATGATGGGATTATTCATTTTTCATTTTTACAGGGCTCTCCCCATAGAATGATATTAATACAATAATACATCCTAACTAATTCTATCTAGATGATGATAAATGTTTTTTTTATAATATAGATTTATATACCCAACACAAGTCGGGGTGGTTAAGTTGCAGTGCACAGTAATTAGAAAATCAAATCCATAACACGACAATTGCTTAGAGAGTTATTAACGAACGAAGGATTTGAGCCGAACCGGCTGCCCAAATGGCGAGGCACGCACTCGCAAGAGGGGTGAGGCTTTGACTGCCCTCTCAAAGTGTTTGGACTTTGCCCTGGAGAAACTCCCATGGTGCCACGTTTACATAAGATTCTTAAGGCTGCAAAGGTTGTCCAACAATGATATTAGCAAAAGAATTTACATAATTTTGGTTCTACACTTAACTCCTTTATGTGATTTATATTAGCCGAAAAGAACATTTTGAATTTAGGAATCTCTGTTTAAGATTATAGATTTGGCACACTGGAGTTGTTAGGGTTAAGAAAGAGGCCAGAGGATCCACCGGGGCATCGAGGCGAGTTATAAAATATTAAAAATTCAAAGATTAATACTTTAATTTATTCAAACAAAATAAAAGGATTCATACGTTAATTTAGAAAAAATGATATTGTTAAATTTAAAAAAAAATATTTTTCCTGTGGAAAACCTTCTCAACATGGTTCTCTTCCCAGAGTTGGAACTAGGGGGTCAATTTGAATATCCTCTCAAACAACAGCAGTTGGATGTAGTGTTATATAGAGACAAAGAATAGTTAAAGACGCAGTTGGATGTAATGTTTCATAAGGAAAAGAGAAATAGTTAAATGAAATACATCTACTTCGTACTTAATCCATTATATTTATCAGTTAAATTTTACACTAAAATCGATACTTATGCACTACTGAACACTTACAGTTAACGGTCACTTGTGTGTCCTTGAGCACTTGGAGTCTGATTTGTCTAGGTCCACTTTTTACACTGGTCTAAGTTCGCCGTGTGCATACACTTTTAAATCAAACGCGAAGTTTATCAACTTTATGAGAACAAGATTTGAGAGAAATTAATTTCAATGAACTATTGGAAAAGTACGTAAGTGAAATTGATACGATTTATGCAAGGTTTTGAACGGATATGGGTCGTTTGAGAACTTTTTTAGAACTTTGGAATTGACTAAACTCTATAGCGTGGAAGGTATAAAATTTCAGGGTAATGTGCAGTAAAAGGTTTACGTGTGGACATCGCTCAAGTTTTTTGGATGTACGCGTTGGCGGCTAATTGCCTCCGCCATCAATCATTCCACGTCTCGGGCGTATTTCAATAAATTAGTACTTAGGGCATGAATGCATGGGCATCGCCTAAACGGGTATATGGAGTACATGTGGTGGTAGCTCCTGAACCGGAAATACGGTTAAAGAAACAATTTGTAAATGGGATAAACCGACGTTATGATTACTGTTCTTCGTTTCGTGTATTCGGTCCTTTTGGAGCTACGCGAGTGACCTTAGTAATAGAAGTTCTGCTTCTGAAATGAAAGTGGCAGATGGCTCCAGAAAATTGCGACTAATCTAATATTCAGGAACAGGCAGGAGTCTGAACGAGTGGGGCCAATCTTGGAGATAGCCTTGAAGGGCGGTGGCCTATCGGGCTGCGAGATAATAGGGATAGAGAAGGGTAAGAAAGGAATTGAAACACAGATTTAGATGACAAGAACGAAGAAAGCCGATGAATTCTGAACATAAGTATTCCCAGAAGCTGTTTTATGGTGGTAGAAAGGAACATTTAGAGGAGGAGAAGGAAGGTTATGGTCAATGCCGAGGTTCTTGACCCGTGGTTTGACCTGAGGAAGGGCCAACAAGGAAACAGGAGAAAAATTAGTATTCTGTTTCATCGGACGGGAAACAGGAGGAAGATAAGTCTTCTGTTTAGTAGGCGAAAGAGAAGTCTTTCGGCAGGTGTCTGAAATGGTACTGCCAAATTTCGATTTCCAAACCTTCTGATTAGAAAGTACAGAATCGAATGAACGTTGTCCTGTAGAGCAATGCAAAGATGCATCACTCCCTTTGGTGGGAAGAGAAGAGTGGCAATTGTCTTCCGAATTCGTCAAAGACGCGTTGTTGGCGCGTGGCAAGATTTGAACCTCATTAAGACAATGAGACTCGAGGTCATAAGCCGAGCTTGCATCATGTCCGAGGGACATAGGCGAGTTCTCCGTGCCCTCACGTAAATTAGCGGAAAAAGGGGGATCCCTCGGAAAATTCCCCTAATCGAGAACTTTTCTCGTGATGTCTGGGACAGATTCTTCATAGAGCGCTTCCGTCGTGGGGTTTGAGACAGCCTCTTCATAGGGCACTTCCCTTGTCGTACTGAGGACAGCCAGCGTATCGTGCATGCTACACAAAGTAACTGGATGGAGAAGTGCATTCGCGCTTGCCTTTCCGTACGAACAACTTCCGACGGCGAAATAGGTTCGGGTTTGCTCCCAGCACCTGTAGGCTTAGTCTCGGAATTAGGTGGAAAATCCTCTACCTCTGAAAACAGAATCATCATCTTCCTTAAATAGGGATTCAAGCGAAATGACCAAACCGGAACTCAAAGGAGATACGTTTCCAGATTTATTTGGAATAACCGAAACTCTGGGAACTTCAAGCTCCTGCCTAACTGTAACCGAAGGGAGTGACTCGCTCTCGATGGAGTCACAGGGGTCTACTGTGAAGACATTCGAGTCTTCGTGCTCAAAATTGCCAAAGGTATGTTGGCTTTTTAGTTCCTCGTTCGCCAGAACTGGAATGGAACAATTGACGATTGATGAAAAATCTTCCCCATCTAATAGCAGTTCCTCTTTATTTTGTTCCAGGATTCATTCAGGCTCTCTGAAACAATTCTTTCATCCTGATTCGAAAAGAGCGAAGAGTAGGGGTGACACACATACTCGAAAGGTGGGTTCTCTCCTCGAATTAGGCCTGCTTCTCTATTGGCCACATAGAAATCGTGCGTAATAAAGAAATTCATCCCCAGGATTAAATCTCCACCCGTCTCCTTCAGATATGACCACAAATGGGATCAGATAAGGGACTGAATCAAACTCAATCGGAAGAATAATTTCTCCGGTAATGTTTTCTTCCCAACCATCATCAATGCACGTCAAGCGAGAACGCAAATCGAAAATTCCCGTAGCCGTCTTAAGTAACTTCTTGTATACATCTTGTTTAATGTAATTCGCCTGACGGCAGTTCTCAACAAGAGCCAAAACCGCTTGATTGTTGACAGAATTTTTCATGAAAATTTGTGAGCTCTTGTCCAAAAGCACCATTTCGTAAGCCCAAGAAGGCGTTTCCGAAACATACGAACATACTTCATCTTCCGCGTCATCGATGGTTTCGCGCGGGGTCCAGAAAGCTTCCGACCATCCCGTCTTCCTTAATGCAGTCGCATTTATTTCGTCGCTATAGCCTACCGGTTGGAACGCTTGAGTAGCATAATTCCGAAAAGCGTTCCACGTAGTAAAACTTTCCAACAAGAATGGGTGCAAGACGTTCCTTGCGCAACCCTGTTCATCATCTAAGAAGTGCGTAACCATTCGAATCTTCGCGATATAATCGCGAACGTTATAATGAACATATATCCCTCTAATGCGTCAAACCATTCGTCCACGTACTGGGGTACTACTTCACCGTATTCTCTCCCCTTAAAAATTGGAACCTTGGGGATATTACTCGTCAAATAATTATATCTATCCATTTTCTTAAAAAAAAAACGACAAAGGACAGAAAAATGGACTTACAAATGAGGAAGGCGAAGCGAAACAATGAAAAACAAGAAAGAAAACTTGTCCCTAATACCGTAAATACAACAGTATTGAAACGAAAAAACTTAAGCGTGACATTACCTATTTCGGTTTAAATAAACACTTAATAAAGTCATCCCTAACGAAGATGCAAAACTTGCCTATAGATTTCGACATATTATTCGAATTGTACGGCCTCATTTTAATTTAAACCGAAAAAGCACAACAAAAAAACAGACAAAACTATTTGCGTGCCAACACAGTAGCCGCAAAAGAAAAGAAAAGACGAAACCTTGCGCATCAACGCTTTACCAATGAAAACCAAGAATGAAAAAAAAAATTGCTTACAGACACGAAAGAGCGAGAGAAAAAAGAAAAAAAATCCTTTTCACGAGTCAACAAACAAAGGCACGCACGAAAATATATATACAAGTTAGGTACAATTAATTTAGGAGCCAATTATAAAAATGAAAATCAATCCAAAACTCCGTTTTCTGTTATAACACTGCGAGACAACTCAAATAATAAAAAAAATTTCATACCCATTTAAAAAAAATAATAAATTGCCCATATACTTTGCAAAAACCGTTTTTTTGTTACAACAATAAAATATATATTTCACCTATGTATTTATATACGCATATACTGCATGCAAAAAGGGACAAATCTGTCAATTTCCTTCTTACAACAAAAAAAGAAGATTGAATTAATATGAAAATAAAAACCCACTCTAATAGCAGAGTTTATTTCCACGACAGTTTCGACGCCCACTGGCATCCTCCTCGGGTGGATACAGAAACACGAATGAACCAAAACTATTATTAGTATTACAACTTCTGAAGGCATATTTGTGTTCTTTAATACGGGTTTCAATATTTCTTCCAGTTTCTCCCACGTATACTAAATCACAACTTTTACAGGGAATGCTGTAGACACAGGCTTGTTCCTGTTTTGGCAACGTTATTCCTAACCAATTTACTTTTCACGGTAGACGAATATTTGAACGCCAAAGCCGGCTTAGAAAGAGTAAAACCGTTGACGAAAGATTTTAAGTTTGCTTTGGCGTTCAAATATTCGTCTACCGTAAAAAGTAAATTGGTTAGGAATAACGTTGCAAAAGAGGAACAAGCCTGTGTCTACAGCATTCCCTGTAAAAGTTGTGATTTAGTATACGTGGGAGAAACTGGAAGAAATATTGAAACCCGTATTAAAGAACACAAATATGCCTTCAGAAGTTGTAATACTAATAATGCCATTTTTTATCACGCCACCCAAAATAATCATGCTATAGATTGGGAATCAAGTACGGTACTTTATAAATGTAATATAATAATTGTCAAAAGAAAAATAATAGAATCTGTGTGTATAGAAAAAGTAGATGATTTTAATTTGTGCGAAGGTACTTATAAGTTAGACCCTTTAATGAGATTCTTGGTCAAAAAATCCCTTATGGAGTCGTGGGAACGTGTTCGAACCTAAGTGTGAATTTCTTAAAGGTCTCTGGATTGGATTGTTTCCTTACTCGCTTTTAGTAAATGTAATAATGGAAGTAATAGATGTGGAAATAAATATAAATGCAACAGATGTAATAATAAAGGTAATATTATAAATTTAATAATTAGGGTAAAGGTAATAATAATAAATGTTAAAAAAATGTAAATGCAATAATAAATGCAGTAATTATGTCAAAATATTAGAATCTGTATGTATAGAACAAGAAGATAGTTTTAATGTGTGGGAATGTACTTATAAGCGGACCCTCTAATAAAATGCCCTTCCGGTGTCGGGAGAACGGTATCTAACCTAGGTGCGAATTTCTCAATGGTCTCTGGATTGTTTCCTAATCGGCTTTTTTCATTCGTTTTTCGGTTTATAAGTTCTGTATAATAAACAACAATGTAATAACCAATGTAATAATAAATTTATAATTTCTGTAATAAATAATTATGCAATATTAAATGTAATAAATTTAATAATAAATGTAGTAATTATGTAAAAAAAATAATAATAATAGAATCTGTATGTTTAGAACAGGAAGATAGTTTTAAAATTGGCGCGAATGTACTTAATGAAAATGCCCTTCCGGTGTCGGGAGAATGGGATCTAACCTAGGTGCGAATTTCTTAACGGTCGGTCCCTGGACTGTTTTTCCCTCTTGTTTTGGTTCATTCTTGTTTCTGTATCCACCCGAGGAGGATGCCAGTGGGCGTCGAAACTGTCGTGGAAATAAACTGTGTCTATTAGAGTGGGTTTTTATTTTCATATTTTGACCTTCACGGAGAAAAAAGTGAAGTTTTTTTTGCATTTAAGATTGAATTAAATTGACTACAATTGAAACTGACTAACTTGAAACTGACTAACTTGAAACTGACTGACTTGAAACTGACTGACTTGAAACTGACTGACTTGAAACTGACTAACTTGAACTGCTATCAAGTGGAATGGGCTTCTTCTTTCTTTCGGAAATCCGAACTAACTGATTGTCTTAGCATTAAGCTATCTATTATCCTCTGGGGCGGTTGTCCCTATGGATGCAGCCGACTAACTTCAACTGCTATCAAGTATATAACTCTCTGGGGCGGTTGTTCCTCTGGATGCAACCGACTAACTTCAACTGCTATCAAGTATTCCTATAAACTATAAACTATCTCTATAAACTATCACTTTCTCTATCCAAGAAATACAAAAATAATGTACAATAATTGCAAGTCAATTCAATTCAATAATTTGAAAAAAAATTTAAACAAAAATAAAGTGTAAACAACATTTCACTCGAATGTACGCGAAGGTACGGTACTATTATGTTTCGTACATAAAATAAAATTATTCTATAGGAACTATAATAGTGAAAATAAATCTGTTTCAATAAAAATAAATGTATCACTGGTGTAGTGAATGTTCACTGTGTTTCTTGTTAATTCTGGCTTGATACTCATTATTAACTGTTAATAATATTGACTTCTCAAATGTTTAGAGATTACTTTAAAAAAAAAAATCTGTACTTAACAAGGTTCCTACGGCGAAATCCTTGAAGACGTGTCCTGAAGACGTGTCTTGCTGGCTACTTGTTCCTGGATGAAGAGTGGGCGTCGCCAGTTGTTCTAGTTCCAGGGTCTGGAAGACTGGAAGAATCCTGATGCAGGGTCGCCAGTTGTTAACCACTCCGTCTATGGCCTTGGTCGGTTCGAAGTTGACGGGGGTTCTGGTTAGGTGGCAGCAACGGATTTGTTACCCTGGAGTAGCTGATACCGTATAGGGAATCGCAGTAGTTTTATTCTATACTACTCTCCGATTTCTTCTTATAACGTATCGGGAAATTATTTCTCTCTATTTAAGACTAAATTCTTTGAAGAGAGCAAGGCTTGAAGGAGAAGACAAAGATATTTCTTATAGTGGGGCGGCATAGCTGCCATATCGACGTGAATTATTCATATTTTGATACAAGCATGAAAATTGGCACAGAGATAGCTAAATAGATTGTAAAAAGATTTGGATATGGAGGCATCACGAAATTTTATTATTTTCAAGATGGCGGCCAAGATGGCGGCCGAAAAATTGAAAAATACCAAAATGCTCTTAGAGTATTAACTTTGGTCTCAAATTGAAGCTTACAGTCAGAGGAGTAACATCTACTTTATAAGTTATAGTGGGAATATTGATATTTGAATCTATAAAATAGGTTTATAGAAAAAATTTAAAAAAATGAAAAATATCAAAATGCTCTTAGAGTATCAACTTTTATCTCAAATTGAAGCATACAGTCAGGGGAGTAACATCTACTTTATAAGTGATCGTGGGAATATTGATATTTCAATCTATAAAATAGGTTTATTGAAAAAATTGAAAAATATCAAAATGCTCGTAGAGTATCGACTTTGGTCCCAAATTGAATTGATTGATATTTTATTTACAAAAGAACAACAACATATTACATGCTACGTATCACTACTGAGAAGAACAATTCCCCTCACACGCACATAAGGCCGTACATGGAAGTTCAGCCTTTCTGCAGGTGCAGCGCTTCATACATCCTTTTGTGAACTTGCATGAAACAAGCTCTTGACAGGCCTTTGATGCCTCGGGTAGGTTCGTCCAGTGTGGTTCGTACAGGTGGTCACCAGTCTTGGTGCATCCCCAGTTAGTGGGGCAAGGGAGATCTGGAGTTGGTAGAAGTGTCTGTCCCACACATGACCTCCCTGGTAGGTCGCCCTCTCCTCTTCACATGTTCTAGAGCTGCCCTTGTTGGTGGAATCAACTGCACGTTGTTGTTCTTTGCAAACATCTTCTGTCGAGCTATATGTATGTCAGAGCTGGTGCTTGTTCGGTCGTACAAGAGGATGACGAACCTTTCGATGGTAAACATGACACATTCTGGTACAGTAATTGGTGCTGAAGAGACCTTCAGCAGCGCAGCTGTTAATTCCGGAAACATAGCCCAGATCGTCCAGGCAGTCTTCTTACCATGCCCAGTCAAGCTGGACACGGTGTCGCACCCAGTCAGAGCGTGAAACATCGGCAATCCCTGAGCCTTCTGTCGACCAAGCCCAGCTGCTATTTCGTGTGCTGACAAGTAACAAAATCCCTTTCCAGTTCTGAATGCCAGCCAGAGTTCATCTCCAGGTTGCAGCTCCGGTACCACAGACACGGCCAACACCATAACGTCTGTATTAACCGTCCGAAGCATGATCTTGCCGAGGCCATGCTGTGCAGCATGTGACACATGCAGCAACATGCGAGTGTCGGTTTCCTCATGGTGGCATGGAGCGATTGATGCCAGATCATCCAGTGCGGCTTACTGAGGACTCTCTCCTTCGGTGATGATTAGCTGTTTGCCCTCCATGTTGAACCACCGGAGGGCAGCTTCAGACAGGAACCTAAACAACTCCGTCTTGTTGCAGTCCACACGGAGGAAACTTGGCCAATTTCTTGGTATGGCATTCCAGCAATCATCCAACGTCGAAGGGCACTTGGGTTGTCCGGAAGGCCAACAGACGTACCTGTGAAGGAGCTACTGCTAAGAAATAAAGAAACTGAGGATAAACACAAAATAAACCAAAACATTGATGCAACCTGACATCCTGGGACCAGTCTGAACTAATCCACTCTAAAAATGCTTATTTCACGCAGTCATCACAAATTGTTTCAGAAACGTGTTATTCAAAGGTTACTCGTATCACATGTTAAAGCAAACAAGTACTGAAATTGGAGAAAACTAAACTTTAATAAATTAGTATGAACTAGCAAAAGGAACGCTATATATATATATATATATATATATATATATATATAATATATATATATATATGCCCGGTTAGGTAAACTGAATGCCCGGTTAGGTTAATTGAATGCCCAGTTAGGTCAACTGAATGCCCGCTTAAGTTAATTAAATGGCCGGTTAGGTCAACTGAATGCCCGATTAGATTAATTGAATGCCCGGGTACGTTAATTGAATACCTGGTTAGGTTAATTGTACACCCTTGACGATTGGTTAGGTTAAGTCATGATATTTTCGTTAAAACCAACGAAAATATCACGACTTAACCTAACCAATCGTCAAGGGCGTACAGATGACCTAACCTGACATTCAATGAACCTAACCGGGTATTCAATAATTTTACCATAGGTTTCGTAATGATCTTGATGACGTCATTTAATGTTTTAAAATTAATTATTTAATTTATTAACACCCACGTGCACAACCTCGGGACCTAATCAATATGTGTGTGAAATTTCATGTTTGTAACTGCTTCCATTTTGGAGTTATGGCTGATGGCTGGAACATACACACACACACACACACACACACATACACACACATACACACGTCTTTTTATTATTATTATTATTATTATAGATAAACAATAGACTGGTACAAATTTATAACCGAAAGACTTCCGAAAATCAACAATTTTTTGATAAAGAAAAGGGGAAAATTGGTTTTGTAGGCGTAAGGGTTCCGAAATTTTCATAAAATGGAAAATAATTGTTATTTTCTTACTTACAGCGACAGGCATAATGATATTAGGATACCTAATAGAAATTTTGTAATATTTTAAAGTGGGGAAAATAAATAATTTTGTAAAATTGATCTTCAACTATAAAAGCGCATCTAATCAGATAACTTATTTAACGTATTTCTATGACAACTAAAAAATAGAATGATAAATCAATATCCTATCAAATTGTTTGTGTATACGTAAAGTTATTTGGACAAAAGCCACAGTAATAAAACGCACAAAAGTCAAGGTTAATAATTTCGAGTGTGGCTCGTTTAACTTTAAACTCGTGTTTATTTAAATTGCCCGTTTTAATTATGTAATTTTTTGTATTGAATCGATAAAGAAAGTTTTGTGAATCGAAAAATGTTAAAATTATAACAAATATCAAAATATTTTGTATAAAAATCATTGAATTTTAAAAATATCAAAATATTTGGTATAAAAATCATTGAATTTTAAAAATGCATGTTTGTTTTTAGTTTTTTGCAAAAAGTTCTTTATGAATTTTAAAAATATATACTTTTTTAAATTGAATCGATAAATAAATCTTTTGTGAATCGAATGATATTAAATGTTTAGTAAATATTGACTTATTTTGTGCCAAAATTATGATTAAAAATGAAAAATTAAAAAACTGCGTGTACAGGCATGGGAAGAACTGTACCCCTAAAAGGGGAGAAGAAATTATGTTTGGGAATTTTTTTTAGCATGGGCACTGCACAATAAAAAGACACATCGAATGGTGAAAACCGCATTGTTCTACACCAATTGTAGCGACCTGTAGGTGTGCGCAAAAAAACTGTTACATATATATATATATATATATATATATATATATATATATATATATATATATAATAAGGCTTCATTTCTGAAATAGTATATTACATTTATTAGCACAGGAAACTTCGATAAAGTTAGAGACAATTTTAGTTAACTTTTAACTCCTGTGACGTAATTACGCATCTATTTCCTCCAGTTATATAATTTCTTCCTTCCAGCCAATCACGCAGCAGTGTGCATTCCATGATGAGACACCTCACTGTCCGTTGTAAAATGTGATCTGCCTATGATACGCAAACATATTGTCAATTAATTTCATTATTCTTATTATTTTAGTATTGTTAATATAAAGGGGAGTAAAGATATAATTTACAGTTGATTATATTCACAGTTTAAAACGTAAACGCCTCGGTGGTGCAGTGGTCAGTATCGCTGGCTACGAATCCATCGGCCCCAGGTTCGAAACCCGGTGAGGGCAGGCGGCGCGCAGGGAACCCAGCTGTTCATCCTTCTACACAATAAAAAAAATTGGTTGGAAGATAAATGGGTATCCAGAATAGCCCAGTGCTTAAGACGCTGGGCTGCTAATCGGGAGGTCGTGAGAGGACGAGCGAGGACTTCCGGGCGAGCACTTTGTAATTTCTGACTGCCTGTGGTGGTGCGTGGTTTGGATTCCACGTTAAACTATAGGTGTGAAGTGGGGGGACAAGCTTGACCTTCGTCAGAATGAACAATTTGGGCGGAACCAAAGCCAAGGTTAACCAAAGTTAAGAGAATGGTGAATTTAATTATTTTTCTAGATGCAGTTTGGATTCGATGCACCTGCTCAAAAACAACCAAACTGAGACGTCTGAAATCTTGTGAAAACTCGCGTTGAAAGAATAGAATCTGGCGAAGACCTCAAGTGGCAGTTGGAATTTTCAGACATGAAAGATTACTCACCACTATGAATATATTATATTGCAATAATTTTCCTCAGGACGAACAATTTTGGCCCAGTCCATTGGCTTTGTAAAATTTGGGATTAGATTAATTCGGGTTAAAGAAATTTGTGAGCATAAAAAGTTACATAATTAACGTTGAAGTATTCTCATTTCCGTGAATTTAAAAAAAAAGAGGCCGATCGTGATATTTTAAGTTCTTATTTTACTGTATGCGTGAGAGACAGTGCAACAATAGCTAATTTTATGCCGACAAGTCCGATCCTAGCGGTAACAATAACATCGGCAAACTGCCACGTAAAAAGTAAATTAAAAGTTTTACAGTCCGAACAATAATACGGTAATGAACTAATTTGTTGCGTGTTTATGTAAAATATTAAAAACACTCGGCCATGCAAAGTGAAAAGAATCGACCTAAGGCCTCGTCATCATCAGGGAAACCTGGTTTTCATCACATTCGACACAAATAGATTGACTAAAATTCACAACGTATACTGTACTTCAAAGATTGAAAAATAGTGATCCGGACTGGTCCGAATTATCTCTTTTGAAGCTCGGTTCTGACCAGTCATATATATATATATATGATGAAAATAACTACGAAGAAAAAAGGAAACAGAATGGTGCTCAGGCGCTTCCGTCTAGTGACATCCTCAGGAGACGAAAGCGCTCGACGAGACGAAACGGAAGCGCTTGAGCACCATTCTGTGTTTCCTTTTTCCTTCGTGGTAATTTTCATCATAAATATTATTCACATGTTACTTTCGTGAAATAATTTTCATACCTTTCAACCTTTCAAAGGTTCCGTGCGATGATTCCTCATTTCACGAAGGTCAAGCTTGACGCCCCTCCTCTCGAGTTGGCCTGGTGAAGTAGTGAGTTGGTTTCTTGTACTCTCCATCTCACATAGCCAGATACGCCCGGCTCATAGAGGATTGTTCCGAGCCAGGCATCTAATCTTCATTTGAAGATGTCCACTGCAACACCATTCGTGTTCCTTAGGTCCTTGGGCAGCTGATTAAACAGTTTTGGTCCTCTCACAACAAAACTATTTTCTTTCAGGATTAGGATGTTCCCTGTCTCGCCTTTAATTTTGGAACACGACACAGTCTTCCTTTTGTATTGTCCACTGTTGTTTGGGGAATTACAGGGTTCAGAGTAAGATTAGGGACTAGTTTCTCCATTTTCCATGTGTAAATAGTGGTGTATCTCTCAGTAGGATCGTGTCAAAAGGGTGGAGTGCAATTGCAAAATGTTACGTAATGTTGCAAGAGTGCCAAACCCCCCACACCCCTTGTTGCAAGAGTGCCACCCCACCCACCTTTGTTGTAAGAGTGCCACCCCCCTTTTGTTGGGAAAAAAAGAAAAAAAAGAGAGAGAAAGTACAGGCCTTTGTTGCCAACCCAAAATGGGGTTGCAAGGGGCATGCAACTTGGAGGCGGAGTTCTCCCCAAAGGGTCAGAAAGAAAGAGAGAGAGAGAGAGAGAGAGAGAGAGAGAGAGCGCACAGGCCTTTGTTGCCAGCCCCAAAACGATATTGCAAGGGGCATGCAACTTGGAGGCGGAGTTCTCCCCCAAGTTATTCCCCCTCAAAGGGGCAGAAAGGAAGATATAGCAAAAGAGGAAGAGAGAAAGATGGGTATGCAACTTGGAGGCGGAGTTCTCCCCAAGATGAACCCCCCAAAGGGGTATACCTAACCTAAGAGGCCTTTATGGGAAGGAAGGAAAGGGTTTCCTCACCACCCAAAGGGCCATTAAAAAGAAAGGACCAGAGGTCCTTCCTCGGGCGGCTGCCCGAGCTCTTATGGGAGTCTTCAGCCATACACCGCATTTTATAGTCCCAAACAGCCAGTTGGATGAGTTGCCAGAGAGCGCCATGTATTTAATTCACCAGCCAATAGAAGGCTGAGTTGCCAGTTTGTGCTATATATTTAATTAAACCATATATTAATCATCCAATAGAAGACTGAGTTGCCAGATAGCAATATTTATTAAATTATTTCATACATTATTCATCCATTTGGTTGCTAAATACCACCATATATTTATATGATGAAAGTTGTCAGGTACCACCATTTATTTTAATTCGTTACCACAACAGCTGATTCTTCTCCTTAATTCCAACAATTTACTTTAAAAGAAATTCTGATTATTAAATAAATAATTAGAATTTTAAACACACTCTCTTTACACAATTAAAATAAAACACTTTATTACATAATTCCTATTTTTATTATTATTATTAATATCACAATTTTCGTTAAGTCACGAATAACAGTGGGAAAAACGAAGGGAAAAGAATCCTTACAAAGAAAGAAAACAATTTCAGGTCAAAACACACGGTCGTCTCCCCCCTCCCTCATTCCCCCAAAACTTCTCAGCTGCGCTTGTATAAATATTAATTATTTTGAAAATATACAAAAAGTATAATCATATTTGTAGAAAAAAAATATATATATAATAAACGAATGAAAAACTCGTGCTCACACATATATATTAATTTTAGAAATAATATTCTGTGAATTTTCAAGTTCATTTCATTATATATGATTTTGATGCAGTTAAAACTGTTCGAGCAGTTTCAATGCGTGTACAAATTTTTTATTTTTAAATTAAACAGGTTTGAATCGAAGTTAATAGTAAAGATGTCGGATTTTTTTTTAGGCGCTGCATATATTTGAGTAATAACTGTATTTATATCAACGAAATAATTGCTTTCCATTTTAAAACTAAAACCTCAATGCTGAGCTTACTGTCGCTATAACAATGTATTCGAATTAACTGACGCATAGCACATCCACCGAACAAAAAAAGCATCACATCACCAACAATCATCATACGCGCACAACCACCACACAAACTAATACATGTAAAACCCCAATAGTAAAATATATACAGGCACAACACCCACATAAAGAAGCAACACCAACAAAAATCATAGTATATCAAACTTTAGTATACATTTTCGTGATGTACCTAGCGCCCAACCACCAATATAAACACACAAACTGATGCATGCAAAACCCCATTAGTAAAATATATACGGGCACAATACCCACAAAGAAGCACCTCCAACAAAAAAAATAGTATATCAAACAATAGTATACATTGTCGTGATGTACCTTTTATTATTTATTATAAATTCATTATTTCTTTATTTTCCTACCTCTGTCGTCTATCATAATTTATTGTAATTTGAAAGTAACCCTTCTTTCTACTTAGAGAAAATATTTCGTTTTTCCTCTAAGTCATACCATAAAAAGACCAATAAAATTTGTAATTAAACTAACCTCCCCTTATCTACCTAAAAAGAAAACACTATATATATATATATATATATATATATATATATGGTGTGTGTGTGTGTGTGTGTGTGTATAGTATAAGGAAAAAGCTAAGTTACAACGCATGGGTACTTAAAAAATTTCTTTATAAACCACCAAATTCTTTAAGAATTATACTGATCGTAAAACAAACGGGAGCATTACTTCTCATTCAGTTATTATTAACAACCTGTATCAAAATATAGTCAGCTAACTACTGATTGCACACATTTAATGTTCATACAAAGCATATTCAGTTATATTAATATTTTTTAATTTTCCAATTTCAGCTAAAAGATTATTTAAAAATATATCGCCGTGTTTACCCTTTTAATATTTATTATAATTTCCGTCCGTTTTTGGACGGAAAACTTGCCAGGAAGCCGAATATGACAGCATACGATTAGCCCCTTCCCCTCCCCGCCCCTACCTCCAGCCAACCTCTCAAAATCCTTCTGGGTGTGTGTATATATATATATATATATGTATAGAAACGATGTAAATATTGAGGAGAGTTCTGCACACGAGGAACAGAAATAACGAACAAATGAAAAATGAAGTCCCCGCCCGGGAATCGAACCCAGGATCTTCCGATTGCCGGTCAGATATGCTAACCACTACACCACAGGGAACACAACAGTCAGTAGTCGTGATTCTCCTACATATGGCAGAAACCAATGCCCTAAGAGGGCACCCTCGCAAATCGTGAATATGTACATTCAACTGCAATGACCACGCAGTATATTAATGTATAGAAACGACGTAAATATTGAGGAGCGTTCTGCACACAAGGAAGAGAAATAACGAACAAATGAAAAATGAAGTCCCCGCCCGGGAATCGAACCCAGGATCTTCCGATTGCCGGTTCGATATGCTAACCACTACACCACAGGGCACACAATAGTCAGAAGTCGTGATTCTCCTACATAGGGAAGAAACCAATGCCCTAAGAGGGCACCCTCGCAAATCTTGAATATGTACATTCAACTGCAATGACCACGCAGTATATTAATTATACATTAATTATACATTAATATATGGCGTGGTCATTGCAGTTGAATGTACATATTCACGATTTGCGAGGGTGCCCTCTTAGGGCATTGGTTTCTGCCCTATGTAGGAGAATCACGACTTCTGACTATTGTGTGCCCTGTGGTGTAGTGGTTAGCATATCTGACCGGCAATCGGAAGATCCTGGGTTCGATTCCCGGGCGGGGACTTCATTTTTCATTAGTTCGTTATTTCTCTTCCTCGTGTGCAGAACGCTCCTCAATATTTACGTCGTTTCTATACATTAATATACTGCGTGGTCATTGCAGTTGAATGTACATATTCGCGATTTGCGAGGGTGCCCTCTTAGGGCATTGGTTTCTGCCCTATGTAGGAGAATCACGACTTCTGACTATTGTGTGCCCTGTGGTGTAGTGGTTAGCATATTTGACTGGCAATCGGAAGATCCTGGGTTCGATTCCCGGGCGGGGACTTCATTTTTCATTTGTTCGTTATTTCTCTTCCTCGTGTGCAGAACGCTCCTCAATATTTCCGTCGTTTCTATACATTAATATACTGCGTGGTCATTGCAGTTGAATGTGTATATATATATATATACATTTAACTGCAATGACCGCGCAGTATATTAACGTATAGAAACGACGTAAGTATAGAGGAGTGTTCTGCACACGAGGAAGAGAAATAACAAACAAATGAAAAATAAGGCACCCGCCCGGGAATCGAACCCAGGATCTTCCGATTGCCGGTCAGACGTGCTAACCACTACACTACGGAGCCACGACAGTCAGAAGTTGTAATTCTCCTACATAGGGCAGAAACCAATGCCTTGAGAGGGCACCCTCGCAAATCGTGAATATGTACATTTAACTGCAATGACCGCGCAGTATATTAACGTATAGAAACGACGTAAGTATAGAGGAGTGTTCTGCACACGAGGAAGAGAAATAACAAACAAATGAAAAATAAGGCACCCGCCCGGGAATCGAACCGAGGATCTTCCGATTGCCGGTCAGACGTGCTAACCACTACACACGGAGCCACGATAGTCAGAAGTTGTAATTCTCCTAAATAGGGCAGAAACCAATGCCTTGAGAGGGCACCCTCGCAAATCGTGAATATGTACATTTAACTGCAATGACCGCGCAGTATATTAACGTATAGAAACGACGTAAGTATAGAGGAGTGTTCTGCACACGAGGAAGAGAAATAACAAACAAATGAAAAAAAGGCACCCGCCCGGGAATCGAACCCAGGATCTTCCGATTGCCGGTCAGACGTACTAACCACTACACTACGGAGCCACGATAGTCAGAAGTTGTAATTCTCCTACATAGGGCAGAAACCAATGCCTTGAGAGGGCACCCTCGCAAATCGTGAATATGTACATTTAACTGCAATGACCGCGCAGTATATTAACGTATAGAAACGACGTAAGTATAGAGGAGTGTTCTGCACACGAGGAAGAGAAATAACAAACAAATGAAAAATAAGGCACCCGCCCGGGAATCGAACCCAGGATCTTCCGATGCGGTCAGACGTGCTAACCACTACACTACGGAGCCACGATAGTCAGAAGTTGTAATTCTCCTACATAGGGCAGAAACCAATGCCTTGAGAGGGCACCCTCGCAAATCGTGAATATGTACATTTAACTGCAATGACCGCGCAGTATATTAACGTATAGAAACGACGTAAGTATAGAGGAGTGTTCTGCACACGAGGAAGAGAAATAACAAACAAATGAAAAATAAGGCACCCGCCCGGGAATCGAACCCAGGATCTTCCGATTGCCGGTCAGACGTGCTAACCACTACACTACGGAGCCACGATAGTCAGAAGTTGTAATTCTCCTACATAGGGCAGAAACCAATGCCTTGAGAGGGCACCCTCGCAAATCGTGAATATGTACATTTAACTGCAATGACCGCGCAGTATATTAACGTATAGAAACGACGTAAGTATAGAGGAGTGTTCTGCACACGAGGAAGAGAAATAACAAACAAATGAAAAATAAGGCACCCGCCCGGGAATCGAACCCAGGATCTTCCGATTGCCGGTCAGACGTGCTAACCACTACACTACAGTGCCATGATAGTCAGAAGTTGTAATTCTCCTACATAGGGCAGAAACCAATGCCTTGAGAGGGCACCCTCGCAAATCGTGAATATGTACATTTAACTGCAATGACCGCGCAGTATATTAACGTATAGAAACGACGTAAGTATAGAGGAGTGTTCTGCACACGAGGAAGAGAAATAAAAAAACAAATGAAAAATAAGGCACTATCGTGGCTCCGTAGTGTAGTGGTTAGCCCGTCTGACCGGCAATTGGAAGATCCTGGGTTCGATTCCCGGGCGGGTGCCTTATTTTTCATTTGTTTGTTATTTCTCTTCCTCGTGTGCAGAACACTCCTCTATACTTACGTCGTTTCTATACGTTAATATACTGCGCGGTCATTGCAGTTAAATGTACATATTCACGATTTGCGAGGGTGCCATCTCAAGGCATTGGTTTCTGCCCTATGTAGGAGAATTACAACTTCTGACTATCGTGGCTCCGTAGTGTAGTGGTTAGCACGTCTGACCGGCAATCGGAAGATCCTGGGTTCGATTCCCGGGCGGGTGCCTATTTTTCATTTGTTTGTTATTTCTCTTCTCGTGTGCAGAACACTCCTCTATACTTACGTCGTTTCTATACGTTAATATACTGCGCGGTCATTGCAGTTAAATGTACATATTCACGATTTGCGAGGGTGCCCTCTCAAGGCATTGGTTTCTGCCCTATGTAGGAGAATTACAACTTCTGACTATCGTGGCTCCGTAGTGTAGTGGTTAGCACGTCTGACCGGCAATCGGAAGATCCTGGGTTCGATTCCCGGGCGGGTGCCTTATTTTTCATTTGTTTGTTATTTCTCTTCCTCGTGTGCAGAACACTCCTCTATACTTACGTCGTTTCTATACGTTAATATACTGCGCGGTCATTGCAGTTAAATGTACATATTCACGATTTGCGAGGGTGCCCTCTCAAGGCATTGGTTTCTGCCCTATGTAGGAGAATTACAACTTCTGACTATCGTGGCTCCGTAGTGTAGTGGTTAGCACGTCTGACCGGCAATCGGAAGATCCTGGGTTCGATTCCCGGGCGGGTGCCTTATTTTTCATTTGTTTGTTATTTCTCTTCCTCGTGTGCAGAACACTCCTCTATACTTTCGTCGTTTCTATACGTTAATATACTGCGCGGTCATTGCAGTTAAATGTACATATTCACGATTTGCGAGGGTGCCCTCTCAAGGCATTGGTTTCTGCCCTATGTAGGAGAATTACAACTTCTGAATATCGTGGCTCCGTAGTGTAGTGGTTAGCACGTCTGACCGGCAATCGGAAGATCCTGGGTTCAATTCCCGGGCGGGTGCCTTATTTTTCATTTGTTTGTTATTTCTCTTCCTCGTGTGCAGAACACTCCTCTATACTTTCGTCGTTTCTATACGTTAATATACTGCGCGGTCATTGCAGTTAAATGTACATATTCACGATTTGCGAGGGTGCCCTCTCAAGGCATTGGTTTCTGCCCTATGTAGGAGAATTACAACTTCTGAATATCGTGGCTCCGTAGTGTAGTGGTTAGCACGTCTGACCGGCAATCGGAAGATCCTGGGTTCGATTCCCGGGCGGGTGCCTTATTTTTCATTTGTTTGTTATTTCTCTTCCTCGTGTGCAGAACACTCCTCTATACTTACGTCGTTTCTATACATATATATATATATATATATACCGATTAATTTGATCTCATTTTTTAATAACAAAAGCAACTTTTTTAAAACAATTGTCTTTACATCACTCACGGCTTAAAACAGGAAGATTTTTATAGCAATACTACATGAGACGACACTGAGGTGAAGGATGTCAAGTTTTCCCTAATGAAGTAAATTACCCCTATATATTTTTTGGTTTCTCTAATTTGTGCCCATATATATATATATATATATATATATTATACTGTATATGAAATTAAATCGGGAGTCGAACCCCCGACCTGAGTGTCTCGTCTTCACTTCGCTTAGAGGGAATGGTAGTATACGCTCATACAGAATATATCGCCGTGTTTTCCCTTTTAATATTTATTATAATTTCCGCCCACAAAACGGACGGAATTAAACGGCATTTTACCCGCTTACTAATGATAAATATCTGATGATAGTAATAAGGTTTAAAATAAATAGAAAAATATATTATTTTTAATAATTTCCAATTTTAACCTTAAATCTTATTTCTATATTTTAAATTCAGTAATTTTAACAAATATAACAATTTTAACTGTCGCACAGTGTGTGAATGTAATGTAGAATGTAAAAATAAGTACAATCACCCCATTCTAATTACATTCACCTTGAAACATGTTTACAAAACCTTTTAAACGACAATCAACAAATCCGTTGAGAAATAATGTAGCATTTACTGTTCATTTTATTTTTATATGCAGGAAGGAGGGGCCAAGGGACGAATGTCTAGCGTAAATGCAGGTAATCAACTAAAACAATATTACCATTAAAAAATTCACTAAACAATTGGCTTAGCAGAAGAATTCGTTCCATTAACATATTCTCTCCATTAACATATTCTCATACAAAACATTTCACGCTAATAACCGATTTTACAACCTGTAACAATTCTATAGCGTGCCAAAAATAACGGACAATTTTCTTAACATTTGCCTCACAATCTACTCCAAAGCTTTACAAGCGAAACAGTTCATGATTTAATTCTAAAAACCTTCACAGTACTTTTGATTAAAATTTTTTTTTTTTTTGCACGAATGTATTTATAAAAGGTAATTTACAGCGTAGTAGGCCAGCCCTTTAAGTCAAGCTAGGCTACGTTTTAACAATTTCCAGTTACGAGAAAAAGATTCTCAAAGCAATTTCTCTCTTTGTGCATATATATTATTAAAAATGTTAATTGTTCTATGGCTATTTATAAAAGAAAATGGAATTTTGGCACAACTTGCACAACTTGCTTATTGTAATTTGAAATATGTTATTAACGTTATACGCGTCACTATTAAATGTCATTTATATTTTTTTTACTTTCGATTTGATTTTGGATTGTGTTTCTGCTTTGTAATTTTAATTTTTATTCTTGAACAGTTTTAATTTTGTACTTTAGATTTAGTTTTAGCTCTCCACGTTTATATAATTTTGTCATTTTACATTTTTAGCTTTTATTTAGCAGGCATTGAAAGTGCGATAGAGTCCCCGGAAATATCGGATGCAGCCAAATATAATAACTTTTCTGCGCTACGTCATCGTCTTTATCCTAAATATAAAGTTTAATACAGTTCTTAGTACCTCTGTCATTCAATTATTAATCTTATATGTTATAATGTTATAATGTTTCAGAACATTCATATGATCCCTTTCCAGATAGAATCTGATTCCTAGTCCAAACGTATTTGGTTTTAGAATTTATAAATCTTGAAAAGATGTAGGAAAACAAGAAACACAAAGGAGAAAATGAATTCCTAACTGATGCATTTACATGCTCAAATATACGTAATAATAATAATAATAATATCGTTAACAATAGACATAGTATATACTATTCAAGTACTATGGGTCATAGGTGCCAGGTACTCTGAGTGACTGTCATGAAATGAATTAGCCACAGCCTACTAACGGGCCTACCAAAATTCCACCAAAGACGTCTCACAGTCTAGCATCAGACTTTTTAAATCACAAAGTGTGTAGAACTACCATTTGCAAGCAAGTTAGAGGTCTTAGTGACAGAATGGGTTATCTGACAATCCTTTTCAGATAGTGCAAAACTTCTGAAATAAATGTTAGTTTAAACGTGCACAGTACAGTTTCAGGGAAAACGTTTGCCATGAAACAAAATTTCTAAAATTACTAATGTTTCTTTGGATATTTTATTTGTTTTAATAAAATTTTAAAACTTAAAAACAAACCCAATCAATCTTTCAAATGTTTTGCGCGATGATTCCTCATTTCATAAACACAACGCAGTAACAATTGACATTAATTTACCAGCAAAGTAGCGTATTTGCCTACAGTTAATACCGCGTCAGAGTAGATAGCTGATTGATCTCAGTTTTGGTAGGTTACCCCAGATTTTCTCTGTATGCCTTATCCAGTACTTGACTGCAGCCTCAAAATAACTGTATCTGCTCTTATTTAGCTATTTGTTAATTGTAGTTAAACAGCAGTGAACATTCTTCAAACAGTAGGCTGAGTACCTGACAAGATTGTTGTAGCCAGAAAGTTCTTCATAATTAGTGATTGAACCATTCTTCTCATTTGAGCATACAAATCAGCTCCAGTGAATATTCTTATGGCTCATTTTTAATAGAAAATATTGTTTCAGGCACTGTCTGTACAGTTTTCAAACACAAGTGACATATTAGGTAAGGAAGAGCAGGAGTTTGGAACAGACTTAATAAAAATAAGTTTAACCCTTTCAGTCACAGTGGGAGCTTATTGTTTCATTAGAAATAATAATAATATATCGTACTAAAAGACAATTTTTCTACAAATGTTTCTACATGTTTAATATATATTTAGTTTGTTGTCAGGAAAGGAACCCAAAATGCTTGTAATATAAGTTACTCATTACTATTACTTCAGTTATATAGGCTACTATGGTGATAATAAATAGCTGTATATTAACTAGCTGACTTGAGTGTGATATCTTGCAAGATTTTATTATTATTAAAAATGTAGCTCATGACATGGATTGGCTCGAATGGCTTCATGTTTTCCAAATGTAATGTAATGTAAGAGTAAAGTACATATATATATTGAGAGAATTGTCGGCCATACCATTCAAATTTTTACATTCAGGTAGCTATTATTATTATTATTATTATAGATTTCGGGCATATGGTGTTTGTGTGTGGTGTGTGTGTGTGTTTTCACACATTAGGATCATTGTTCTTTACAATTTTCTAGTTCATCTAATCATTGTATGAAAATTATAAGTATATTTTTTACTTTTGACATGTTCTGGATACTCTTTAGTTTTAGACTTAAAGTTTTATCCAAAACAAAATGTTTTTTATTCTGTTAAACTGATTACAAAGTTAAATTTTCTTCAAAAATCAAGCATGGTTAAGCAAACTTAAATAAAATTTTTAGCCAACATTTCATTGGAAGGAAATATTGCTAGATACTTAAATTGGCATTCATAGGCTCTTGGAAAATGTAATGAATTTAAAATTAATTACATTAGATGTCACAAATACAAATTTAAGGTACGTATATAGTGAACTAATCAGATGTTATTTAGACAATAAATAATTTTAGGTCTTGAATTTATGATAAATTGTTGTAGGACTTTTATAGGTGCGTGTCAGCAGCACAATTTAAATACCTTACTACTTTGCTACTATGTACTTATTTTTCAGATTTCTAGTCCACCTTTATACCATTATGCAAAAATTGCTCACCTGTATGGAGTTTCCCTAGACGAAGTTAGAGTAGAGTCCTGCTATAGGTACAGTATTTCATCATTGATAAGAATGGAACTGGTTCAGTTTAATAACTAGATGATGAAAACTTCAAAATTATACAGTATGGTACCTTAGACAGCCACAGCTACAGATACTGGCATTTCTTTTCATATATTTTATATCCTGGATTTTCAGAGTGGAGGGAAAGCAGGGTTGGTAAAAAACATTTTTTAAAAACCAAAAACCATTGGTTTTTTTATAAAAACTCAAAAAGCATGGTTTTTTGGTTTTTAATATGCATCCTGTAGGCTTATATATATATATATATATATATATATATATATATATATATATAAATTGAGGAAATTGAAAACTTTTAGCATTTCTCATAATTTAATTGCTGACAATTAGAAAAAGAAAGAATTCAATAGTTTAACCATAAACTAAATAAAATAAACATTTAATTTGGCTTGGTGCATATAGCTATTTAGTTTAGAGATATAGACTAAATTTATTTCACATTAGCTATTTGTTAAAACATTTATACATACTGTAAATACAAGTTTAGAAGCTTTATCAACTCCTAATTTATTTCTTAATTTGGAATCTATCAGCCCAAAAGCAGAAAAATTCTCTCAACTGCAGCATGATTTTGAAACAACATTAAATTCGGTTAATATTTGTATTTTATTCCTCTCACGCGCAGTTAAAAACAGTACAATATATTGATTTGCCATTCAAAACTGACTAAGAAAATATATATCTTATGTTGTGCAAATTTGTTGAATTGTACTTTTTTAATAAAATATATTTCCTGTTTTGGCTATAATGTACTTTTTTCATAAAATATTTTTCCTGGTTGGGCTATTTTTCACTACTCTGCGATTTAATTAGCTGGCTGGGTTTTGTTCTGGCTATTTTTTCAAACTGGATTCAGTTTAGTGGTGCTTGTGATAGAATAATGATGTGCCAATCGTGTGATTTTGATCTAGTCGTCATGTGTCCTAGATGAAGGCAAAGGATTGGATGTTTTTATCAATTACGGCGTTATTCTCTCATCCTACGGGATGCATATTAAAAACCAAAAAAACATGGTTTTTGAGTTTTTATAAAAAACGAATGGTTTTTGGTTTTTTTAAAAAATGGTTTTTACCAACCCTGCTTTCCCTCCACTCTGAAAATCCAGGATATAAAATATATGAAAGGAAATGCCAGTATCTGTAGCTGTGGCTGTCTAAAGTACCATACTGTATAATTTTGAAGTTTTCATCATCTAGTTATTAAACTGAACCAGTTCCATTCTTATCAATGATGAAATACTGTACCTATAGCAGGACTCTACTCTAACTTCGCCTAGGGAAACTCCATACAGGTGAGCAATTTTTGCATAATGGTATGAAGGTGGACTAGAAACCTGAAAAATAAGTACATAGTAGCAAAGTAGTAAGGTATTTAAATTGTGATGCTGAGAGGCACCTATAAAAGTCCTACAACAATTTATCATAAATTCAAGACCTAAAATTATTTATTGTCTAAATAACATCTGATTAGTTCACTATATAGTACCTTAAATTTGTATTTGTGACATCTAATGTAATTAATTTTAAATTCATTACATTTTCCAAGAGCCTATGAATGCCAATTTAAGTATCTAGCAATATTTCCTTCCAATGAAATGTTGGCTAAAAATTTTATGTAAGTTTGCTTAACCATGCTGGATTTTTGAAGAAAATTTAACTTTGTAATCAGTTTAACAGAATAAAAAACATTTTGTTTTGGATAAAACTTTAAGTCTAAAACTGAAGAGTATGCACAACATATCAAAAGTAAAAAATATACTTATAATTTTCATACATTGATTACATGAACTAGAAAATTGTAAAGAACAATGATCCTAATGTGTGAAAAAACACACACACACACACACACACACACACACACAAACACCATATGCCCGAAATCTATAATAATAATAATAATAGCGCCGACAATTCTCTCAATATGTATATGTACTTTACTCTTACATTACATTACATTTGGAAAACATGAAGCCACTCGAGCCAATCCATGTCATGAGCTACATTTTTTAATAATAATAAAATCTTGCAAGATGTCACACTCAAGTCAGCTAGTTAAGTTAATATACAGCTATTTATTATCACCATAGTAGCCTATATAACTGAAGCAATATTAATGAGTAACTTATATTACAAGCATTTTGGGTTCCTTTCCTGACAACAAACTAAATATATATTAAGCATGTAGAAACATTTGTAGAAAAATTGTCTTTTAGTACGATATATTATTATTATTTCTAATGAAACATTAAGCTCCTCCCACTGTGACTGAAAGGGTTAAACTTATTTTTATTAAGTCTGTTCCAAACTCCTGCTCTTCCTTACCTAATATGTCACTTGTGTTTGAAAACTGTACAGACAGTGCCAGAAACAATATTTTCCATTAAAAATGAGCCATAAGAATATTCACTGGAGCTGATTTGTATGCTCAAATGAGAAGAATGGTTCAATCACTAATTATGAAGAAATTTCTGGCTTCAACAATCTTGTCAGGTACACAGCCTACTGTTTGAGGAATGTTCACTGCTGTTTAACTACAATTAACAAATAGCTAAATAAGAGCAGATACAGTTATTTTGAGGCTGCAGTCAAGTACTGGATAGGGCATACAGAAAAAATCTGGGGTAACCTACCAAAACTGAGATCAATCAGCTATCTACTCTGACGCGATATTAACTGTAGGCAAATACGCTACTTTGCTGGTAAATTAATGTCAATTGTTACTGCGTTGTGTTTATGAAATGAGGAATCATCGCGCAAAATATATGAAAGATTGATTGGGTTTGTTTTTAAGTTTTAAAATTTTATTAAAACAAATAAAATATCCAAAGAAACATTAGTAATTTTAGAAATTTTGTTTCATGGCAAACGTTTTCCCTGAAACTGTACTGTGCACGTTTAAACTAACATTTATTTCAGAAGTTTTGCACTATCTGAAAAGGATTGTCAGATAACCCATTCTGTCACTAAGACCTCTAACTTGCTTGCAAATGGTAGTTCCACACACTTTATGATTTAAAAAGTCTGATGCTAGACTGTGAGACGTCTTTGGTGGAATTTTGGTAGGCCCGTTAGTAGGCTGTGTCTAATTCATTTGATGACAGTGACTCAGAGTACCTGGCACCTATGACCCATAGTACTTGAATAGTATATACTATGTCTATTGTTAACGATATTATTATTATTATTATTACGTATATTTGAGCATGTAAATGCATCAGTTAGGAATTCATTTTCTCCTTTGTGTTTCTTGTTTTCCTACATT
>JAJOZX010003831.1:355000-400000 GCA_023014485.1 Bathynomus jamesi
ACTCCACCACCAAGTTGCATACCCCTCTTCTTTAGTTCTTAACAAAGGGGGGGTGGCACTCTTGCAACAAGGGGGTGGGGGGTTTGGCACTCTTGCAACATTACGTAAGATTTTGCAATTGCATTGCACTCCACCCTTTTGACACCATACTACTCTCTCTTCTCCTTTCCAGTGAATATAGGTTTAGTTCGCGTAACCTTTCCCAGTAATTTAGTTCTTTACACCCATTGATCTTGGTTGTGAAGCTTCTCTGAATCCCTTCTAGCTGTCTAATGTCTTCTTTTTTATATGGGCATGTTAGGACCGAACAGTATTCCAATTTGTTTATAATCAGTGTTTTCAGTAGAGGAGTCATTATATTCCTATCCCTTCGTTTAAAGGTTCTCAGTATCTGCCCAGTTATTCTCTTTGCTCTGTTTACTGCTATCTTATTTTGTGTTTGAAATTTCGCATCATCAGTCATTACAACCCCTAAATCTTTTGCTTTAGAATTTCTCTGAATTTCCTGTCCATTTGGGGTATGATATTCCATGGATTTTAGATCTTCTCTTTTTTTGGTTCATGTCGGTTTGTAGAGGTCCTATATCTTCTGGGTTTCTTATATTTCTACTGATCTTTGTGTCATCGGCAAAGGATGTTTGTGTGCTGTCTCTGGTAACGTCCTCATCTATGTCCGTTAGCATGATTATGAAGAGTAGTGGAGCTAATACTGTTCCTTGTGGTACTGAGCTGAGGACCTCTGATTCTGATGAAGATTCTCCTTTTACCGTAACGACTTGCTACCGCTCACTAAGGAAATTATATATCCATTTCCCTACTTTTCCTGTTATTCCCATATATTTCAGTTTATGTATTATAATTCCATGGTCACACTTGTCGAACGCTTTGGTAAAGTTTGTGTATATTACATCATAGTTTTCATTACTTTCAAGTGCATCAATATGTTGCTGTAGTATTCCATTAGTTGTGATAGGCATGATCTGCCTGACCGAAACCCATGTTGGTTATCATTGAAATTTTTCTGAGTTTCCAAAAAGTTATAGTTTTTCTGTCTAACTATTCTTTCAAATAGTTTATTGAGATGAGATGTAAGCTTCGCTGGCCTATAGTTTTTGGCCTTCGATCGATCTCCTCCTTTATATATTGGGACTATATTCGCTCTCTTCAGGATGTCCGGTATTTCTCCCGTGTCTAGTGATCGTTTCATATCCAATATAGGGGCTCAGCGATTGCATTCTTGCATGTTTTGATCAGTGTGGCATTTCATTTATCCGGTCCTGCCGCTGAGTGGGCTTTTAGTTTCCCTATAGCTTGTGTAATATCATCTGTCGTAAAGTCGAAGTCCGTTTTTCTCCTTGTAGTTCTTCTTCAAAGAACGCGTTTCTATCGCATATCAATTTGTCAGTTTTTGGGATACTGAAAGATGATTCCTACTGAGCTCTTAATATTTCAGATAATTCTGTTAGATCATCAGATAAAGCACTTTTCTCGTTTTTCAGAGGTCCGATAGTTGTATGGTTTTTCGACATATATATATACAGGGACGTAGCGAAGGGAGACCTATTGGTGCTTCTCTTCAGAGAGAGAGAGAGAGAGAGAGAGAGAGAGAGAGAGAGAGAGAGAAGAAAAATTTCAGTGTTTTACGCAAACCACCCCTCCGCCCATACATCCACTCCGGGTCCAATTAACTTGTAGCATCATTGTCAAGTGCATGGGAGTTCAACCTACAAACGAGGCTTCCGTACATGGGTCATTGCCACAAGAAGCACCAATGTTTTGTGTTATCCGATGTGTTGCCCAATTCGTGTTCTCTTAACACTCCTTGTTTCTTTTTCTCGTAATCCTTCCGGGAAAGATCACCATATACTCTCTTTCTGATAGAGCTTCTAAGAAGTTGTACCGGCTCCGCAGTTTCTTCACCCCCCTTCCCTCTGTTGTTGTCTCTGTACAGGAGTCTTGTCCGCTCTGTATGGAGTTTGCTTTCCATGTCTAGGGTGGTTCAACCCACACAGTTCTATTTGACCGGGTAGAATCAAAGACTTTTCGGCTCATCAGTTTCACGCCTCTTGCTGACTGTCTTCAATCCCCCTCTCTTCAACGAAATGTTGCCTCACTCTCTCTTTACTATCGCATTCATTCGGACACTGCTCTTCTAAGCTCTCTAAATGCACGCCTTCTCTTTTAGGGAGAGCAGCACCAGACATTCGAAACATTCTCATCCCTTTTTTGTCCAACTCTCTAATGCAAGGATTAATCGGTATTCTCATTCTTTCATCTGCTCAATCGGTCATCTCTGGAACAAACGTCCTGAATCCACCTTTACCCCTGTCTTTGACCTCCATTCTTTCAAACGCAGAGTTTCCAAGCACCTCGAAAACTCTGGACCTTGATTTTGGCTCTCTTTTTTTCTTTTTGCGGGACAGGAGGGCATTTTAGCGGGCGCTCACCCTTGGTCTCTCCTTCCAGCATAAAAAGAATCCACACCTGTGTCGTTATTTTGCACTGCAGACACTACTAACTTTATAAGTGCTCAGGAACAGAAGAGAACGCAAGTTTACACACACACACACACACACACACACATACATATTAGGCCGGGTCGAAAATGGGAAATTTTTTTATTTCTTAAAAAGTACACTATGTGAGAATTTTCATTTTATCATCTTAACAAAATATTAAAATATCAAGCATGTACTACCCTACTACCCCTATCACATGCCCCTCCTCCCTTTTTTACCTTCATATTTGCATATGTTTAATGTTGTTATATGTTACATGATAAGTTGTTTGTTTAATGCTTGATATTTTTAGGTTTCACATAAACAGAAATATATTTTCAGATAAATAGAAATAATTTGCATTTGCTTTAATTATAATTTGAATTATCATAAATTATAAATTACACATAATTTGATTTTACTTCTGAATATAAACTATGACTACTAGAAGCAAGTCCTCAAATGCAGCCTTTGGATATCCTACGGAATTCCCAGCAGCCATGACTCCTTCAAAAGCAGATGTTGTGAGACGCTACCTTTTTGTGCGCCGTCGTGAAGAAGCTAAAACAAAAGGATCAGCAACTGCTAATGATTGTTACAGGGTTGCTGTAAAAGATATTGAAGACATTTGGATGAAATTTTCTTTTCCTACGATTAACACCAACGGTATCTACGTATCTTAAAGTCAGTCGACTAATAGAAGAAGCCTCAAAATTGAACAAGGTGCCGTTACATAAAATAAATGAAAGTTTTGCCTTAAAAGTATCTCAGTATGATGAAATGTTTGATATATCTTCTTGTGAATGCCATGATAAGGGAAATGATAGGAAATCTTGCAGGTGTAAGGATAAAAAGGATAAAATACCAATGGCAGAATGGGAGTCTTTTGTGGGTCAAAAACAAAAAATCAGTTAGGACCAATTGATCGCATAGCTAGTTCAACAAAGAAGAGATCTTTAGCAAGAGCCCAAGATGCATAAAACCGTCAACTAAAAGCACAAGAAGAGCTGAATGAAGCCACCAATGTTTTACCATCAGAATTTATAGAAAATACCGAAGAAGACATGAATGTAGATTCAGAGAGTCAGGATGTAGATTATGAGGCCGATTTAGAATTGACTGAGAACATTCAGAACAGGCACTCCTATAAAAACCTAGCATTGCAGATCGTTATCGTGTAAGTTGTAGAGTTGCAGCTGCAATAGTCAATGCAGCTTTAAAAGATATGGGGATCCTTAACCACACCAACATGTTTGACAAAGAAATTAGAAAGAGAAAGAAATCGCATAGGTGAAACAAATACTTTTATGTCTAAATCTGAAAATCTGAAGATGAAGTGCCTTGGATTTGATGGAAGGAAAGATAACACATTAACTAAAAGTGGAAAGATAAAAGAAGAACACTATGTTATTGTGAAAGAACCTGGAAGCATCTATGTAGACCATGTCACACCAGATAATGGAACTGCTCGCTGCATAGCAGAAGAGTTGATAATTATTATTACAGACTCGAACAGCACAGATACTATCAAAGCTTTACTGTGTGATGGTACTCCTTTAAATACAGGAAAAATTGGTGGAGCCATAAAAGTGTTTGAAATTCAGCTTAACAGACCAGTGCAGTGGTTGGTGTGCCTCTTGCATTTGAATGAGCTGCCTTTTATGCACGTCTACAAAGCCATTGATGGTAGAACAACAGGTCCAAATACTTTTGTGGGTTCACTTGGGAATAAATTTAAAACAGATTTAACAAAATTGGAGGTAGTCAAATATTCTCGCGTAAATAAAAACGTTAAAGAAATTCCAGCAAATGTTTTGAAGGAGCTAAGCAGTGATCAAAGATATCTCTGTGATATGTGTCTGTCAGTGCAAACTGGAGACACTTCTCAAGATCTGTCCACTCGATCCCCAGGTACCCTTCACCATGCTCGCTGGCTAAGTCTAGCTAACAAAGTCCTTCGATTATATATCTCAACGCCAAATCCCGATAAAAACCTTCAAGATATAGTCAAGATTATTATACAGTTCTATGCTCCAGGATGGTTTTGGATAAAATCTCATCCTAATGCAACTGATGGTGCATATAACTTTTAGCATTTAATGTGCTTGCTTCGAAATTTAGATGAACAATATAGATCAATCATAGAACCAGTATTAAAGAATAACGCCTACTTTGCCCACCCAGAAAATATACTCATATGAATGGTAACTGATAAGAGACTAGAAATTAGGGAGCAAGCTATTCAGAATATCATCCTTTCAAGAACAGGTTTTTCAGGTACCAGAAACTTTGAGTTGCCTCGAACCCTCAATTTCCAATCTACTGACTACACCGAGATGATCGATTGGCAAAAAGAGATCATTACTCCTCCACCGCTGCTAAACAATTTTAGCGACGATGAACTACTACAGGCTCGATGTAAGCCACTGGAGATAGATTCTTTTCCATGCCACAGTCAAAGCGTGGAAAGGGCAGTGAACCTAGTAACAAAGGCATGTCAGGAAAGAATAGGATATGACAACCTTCAAGAGTTTATCTTAAACTCATTAGAATCAAGGCGAAAACTACCCAAGTTTGAATGGAAGGCTCCACTGGAATGAGTAAGAAATATATGAAATAAAATTTCCTAATGATATTAAAAATTTCTTCCCTTTTGATGTGATAAGGAACAATGAAAAAGTGAATTAAATTTTAGCACATTTATTATGCCTCTAATTTTTTCTTCTGAATATATTGTTGTGCTTGCTTAATTTTCTAAATACTGTACATTCTTAAATAAAATATTATACGTTAATAAAGATTTATGTTATCAAAAAACATGAATGTAGAGTCAGTCTCGTATAAATGGAATATTCTTTAATATACAGTAGGTCAAAAAGTGAAATTTGTGCCAGAAGTAGGAGGCGAAAATAATTTATGAGGGGGTTCCTCTGTTCCATTCAAACCCCTCACAATATGTACCTTTTCAATATAAAATTTCGACCCGGCCTAATATATATATATATATATATATCGTAAAGAACGACGCTTGTATAGGAGAACATTCCGCGCAAGATGAGAAGAGAAAACGAACAAATGAAAAAATGAGGTAACCACCCGGGAATCGAACCCGGGATCTTCCGATTGCCGGTCAGATGTGATAACCATTACACCACGGGCCTCACTCGAACAAATGCCGTAATTCCTCTACATACGCGCAGAAACCAATGCCCCAAAGGGGCACCTCCCGCATGCCGTATCTATATATACCTACATTTCAACTGCAAAGAACACGCAGTATAAATAACGTAAAGAACGACGCTTGTATAGGAGAACATTCCGCGCAAGATGAGAAGAGAAAACGAACAAATGAAAAAATGAGGTATGTAGAGGAATTACGGCATTTGTTCGAGTGAGGCCCGTGGTGTAATGGTTATCACATCTGACCGGCAATCGGAAGATCCCGGGTTCGATTCCCGGGTGGTTACCTCATTTTTTCATTTGTTCGTTTTCTCTTCTCTTCTTGCGCGGAATGTTCTCCTATACAAGCGTCGTTCTTTACGTTATTTATACTGCGTGTTCTTTGTAGTTGAAATGTATATATAGATACGGCATGCGGGAGGTGCCCCTTTGGGGCATTGGTTTCTGCGCGTATGTAGAGGAATTACGGCATTTGTTCGAGTGAGGCCCGTGGTGTGATGGTTATCACATCTGACCGGCAATCGGAAGATCCCGGGTACGATTCCCGGGTGGTTACCTCATTTTTTCATTTGTTCGTTTTCTCTTCTCATCTTGCGCGGAATGTTCTCCTATACAAGCGTCGTTCTTTACGTTATTTATACTGCGTGTTCTTTGCAGTTGAAATGTATATATATATATATATATATATATATATATATATATATATATATAATATTACCATAATATTATAATGGAATACAATGCGTTCTACTAATTAGATAAATTATCTACATTCCTGTCATGAAATAATCTCTGCTCATATCAACGTTCTTCTTGTGTGTGTGTATATATGCTACGCCCAAACATCGGAATCTCTGAATGAGCGAAAAAAAAAGCCACAACTTGTTGTGGATGATATTTTTTCGGTTCATGGCCGTTCTCAAACAACCACAACGCATTGTGGACGATTTGAAAATTATTGAATGCCCGGTTAGGTTAATTGAATGCCCGGTTAGGTCAACTGTACGCCCTTGACGAATGGTTAGGTTAAGTCGTGATATTTTCGTTAAAACTAATGAAAATATCACGGCTTAACCTAACCAATCGTCAAGGGCGTACAATTAACCTAACCGGACATACAGTTAACCTAACCGGGCACTCAGTTGACCTAACCGGGCACTCAGTTGACCTAACCGGGCATTAAATTAACCTAACCAGTTCGTTAATTTTTACATTTACCTCTCATTCTAAAGTTGTTTAAAATTAATCGAAACCTACGGGAAAATTACTGATAATCATGTTTTAAAGGACTTTATCTTTTTTCTAGCATATCTGCTTAACTTTGCTTTTTAATCAGTGAATACGTCGATAAATATACGTCGTGTTTATATCATTTCAATATACTCGTGTTTAAATAGAGTTTGATGAAAGACATCGGTGTGTGGTCGTTTCAAATCGTCCACAACGCGTTGTGGTCATATCCGAATCGTCCACAACGCGTTGCGGTTGTTTGAGAACGGCCATGAAGCGAAAGAATATCTAACATCGGTGTGTGGTCACTTAGGTGCATTCACAACGTGTTGTGGCTGTTTTTTTTCACTCACTGAGCGATTTCGATGTTTGGGCGTAACAAACATATACCAAAAAAAAAATATATATATATATATATATAAGCGCGAAGTCATTAAAAAAGTTTCCTTGCAATGAATAATGGTAACTTTTGAATCATTGAATTCAAAATTGCCTCGTAACGGAAAATTTTCTAAACAAATATTTAAAAATTTTAAATATTTTTATATCCTTTTGCTCAACCAATAATTAAAATGAAAAGAAATGAAGCATATTTCCATCAATTAAGTTTTTATAGGATATAAATAAAAATATTTACTTCTTTGATTTCTTGTGGATCAGTAATCTCGTTAAAAAATTTAAGCTTCATAATAACATATATTTATTTGTTTTTTTATGTAGTACGGAAGAGAGAAGAGCGAACGCCCGCAAAAGTTTAGATAAATCTGAGCTTGAATTGTTGTTTCAGAACTAAAGAAATCGCACATGCGAAACTGTTGTGTAGATTATAGGTTGTTATATAAGGCCACGGAGGTAAACAGAACGTAATTAAATCGAACCGGAATTAACACAAACCGTTAATACAAATTAATCGTAACTAATTAATACTAACTCACACTAACCGTACATTAAATCCAATCTTGAATCGTTTGACTTGAATAATATCGAATCCGAGTCGACCCGGATCTATCCAATTCACATACATTATTACGATATATGAATTCTATCTTCGCCTAAAACAGGGATCGGCAACCAAAATAACAAGAACAGCCATTTATTCAAATTCGGTAAATCTATATATATGTATATGAGAAGCTAATGCTGTCTGTCTGCATGTTTGTCCCACCCTAAAACACGGAAACGAATTTTTGGAGAGAAAAAATTAAGTAAAAGTTATTTAAAATTAATCGAAACCGACAGGAAAATTAAAAATTTTATTTCTCTCTCTCTCTCTCTCTCTCTCTCTCTTCTCTCTCTCTCTAGCGATGTCCGCGTCGGAGTTCCGCAATGTGCTTAATGAGTACCTTGCGGGAGTGTTCACCAGGGAGGACACCCGCGTCATCCCCGAGCCAGGCGTCAGGCACGAAGGTGCTGGCCTGGATAGTGTTCGATGTACCGCGACAGTCGTTGCCGATAGAATAGACAAACCCAGCGCGTTTAAGGCTCCTGGACCAGACCAGTTTCTGCCCAGAGTGTTGCGGGAAGTGCGCGACCAGGTGGCTCCCCACCTGGCTACAGTCTTCAACAAATCGTTGGAGACGGGCCAGGGCCAGGTGCCTGGTCACTGGACGGAAGCCAACGTGACCCCTATCTTTAAGAAAGGGGATCACGAAAGTCCAGGGAACTATCGTCCCATTAGTCTCATTTCATTTGTGGGTAAATTATTAGAGGGGATAATAGCGGATAGGATCTTTGACCATTTGGTTTCCTACAAGCTGCTTGCGGACTCCCGACATGGGTTTAGACGGCATAGGTCGTGTCTCACCAACTTGCTCGAGTTTTTCCACGTCATGTTGGGTGAGTATGATAAGAGTAGGGCGATTGAGATACTTTATCTCGACTTTCAGAAAGCCTTTGATAAGGTACCTCACCGCCGGCTAATGGCGAAAGTGTGCGCGCTGGGTATCGGTGGGGAAGTAGGTAGGTGGATTGAAAACTGGCTGAAGAATAGGCGGCAGAGGGTTGTAATTAAAGGGGTTAGTTCGGATTGGGCCTCGGTCACTAGTGGTGTTCTTCAGGGTTCCGTTTTGGGGCCACTGTTGTTTATCATTTACATAAATGATATCGACGGTGGCATCGTCAGTCGGATCGCCAAATTCGCTGATAACACCAAGCTTGGGGCCAATGTTGGGACGCCCGAAGCGATCGAGCAACTGCGTGCGGACCTAGGTAGGATAGGAGAGTGGTCCGAAAAATGGCAAATGCCGCTTAACTTGGGTAAATGCAAAGTGATGTACATTGGCTACGCCAATCCCAAGTCGGACTAATCGATGTTGGGGAGTAATATCGAGGCCACTGATTTAGAAAAGGACTTTGGTGTGCTAATTAGCAGCGACATTAAGTTTACGAAACAGTGCGTAGAAGTGGAAAAGAAAGCCCAGAAGCTGTTGGGTTATATCAGGAGGCAATTTTAGTTTCGGAACAAGGAGATTGTGCTCTCTCTGTACAATTCCCTGGTTCGGCCGCACCTGGAGTATGCTGTACAGTTCTGGTCGCCCACCCTCAGGAAAGATATTGAGAGGCTGGAGCGAGTGCAGGCGAGGGCTACAAAGTTAATCCCTTCCGTTAGGCATATGAGCTACAATCGACGCTTACGCGCCCTGGACTTGTTTTCGTTGGAAACACGGAGACTGCGCGGTCAACTCATCGAGGTTTTCAAGCTCTTACGCGGGTTCAACAATGTCGATTTTAGAAGCATGTTTAGTTTAAATGATAACCCAACTCGCAACAATGGTTGGAAGTTGGATTTGAAACGGTTTAGGACTAGTGTGTGTGGGAATTACTGTACTTTACGTATAAGATGTGTGACACGTGGAACAGTTTACCTTGAGAAGTTGTGAACAGTTCCTCTGTGGATCATTTCAAGAAAAGGTTAGCCCAAATGTTGCACACTATTTGAGTGTGTACAAAATTTTCCCAGGCACCCGTTGCCATTGGTACCTCCTCGTTATGGGCCGCAAGGCCTTTTGAGGTACTTCTTTTCCTTGTAACTCCTTGTAACTCTCTCTCTTTCTATACATATATATATATATATATATATATATATAATATATATATATAATGTAAAGAACGACGCTTGTATAGGAGATATTCCGCGCAAGATGAGAGAGAGGGAACGAAACAAATGAAAAAATGAGGTAACCACCCGGGAATCGAACCCGGGATCTTCCGATTGCCGGTCAGATATGATAACCACTACACCATGGACCTCACTCCTTCAAATGCCGTAATTCTTCTACATACGCGCAGAAACCAATGCCCCAAGGGGGCACCTCCCGCATGCGCGTATGTAGAAGAATTACGGCATTTGAAGGAGTGAGGCCCATGGTGTAGTGGTTATCATATCTGACCGGCAATCGGAAGATCCCGGGTTCGATTCCCGGGTGGTTACCTCATCTTTTAATTTGTTTCGTTCTCTCTCTCTCATCTTGCGCGGTATATCTCCTATACAAGCGTCGTTCTTTACATTAATTATACTGCGTGTTTGCAGTTAAATGTATGTGTATATATATATATATATATATATATATATATATATATATATATATATATATATTCGGATGTCATTTTTTCAACATCTGCGGATGCGGATCTTTAATTTCAATATCCGCGGATGTGGATGCGGATATTTAGTTAATCTATCAATATAATATAGAATTATGAATATATGACAATTTTTCAAATTTCGTGATATTACTATTATGGCAGACAATACATAAGAATTAAAATTAATATTAATGTTTTCATTATGATAAAAATAATAACTTTCTCAAGAGTTTCAGCCACAGAAAATTCAATGAAACAAGTTTCATTAAATTTTCTGTTACCAGATATTTATATTTTGAGGTTTATATATTTGTTTGTTCATTAATAATAATTAATACTTTACATGAAATGTGCATGACTGGGCCTTATAAGCTACTTTATGAGCTAATTTAATTGTAAATTGCATAATTTATTAGAGGTAATATCCGCATAACATCCGCAATCAGAAGTGCAGATGCGGATGATAAAAATGATGCGGATGCGGATATCCGGTCCACCACTAATATATATATATATATATATATATATAATAGGGTAATGCTGTCTATTTGTCTGGCTGTCCCACCCTAAAAAATGGAAACAACTTTTTGGAGAAAAGATTATTAGGTGAAAGTTGTTTCATTAAAATTAATCCAAACCAACGGGAAAATTTTAAATAAAACTGAAATCGGATAATGCTTGTTTGTTTGTTTGTGTATGCACTGATTCCGAGAAATATTATAAAAAAAAATAAAATTGGCCCTGTTGATTGCTTAATAGGGTTTCTCGAATTCCCAGAATTTTTCATCCCGGGATTTCCCGGAAGTTCCCGGGAAATTGGAGTATATTCCCGGGATCCCGGGAAGTAATTATAAATTTAAGAAAACGGTTATTTTATGCTTGAACTTATACTTTATTACTTATATTTGAAATGAGTTTACCAATCAGTCTTAGATTGGGGGCTTTTACTACTTATTGAACGCATTAATTATTTGCAGGAAATAAATAATAACTAAAAGAGTAAATTCCTTTCTTTATAATTCAGTACATCTGCAAAAAAATATTCCTTTTAAAATTTGATGCCCTTATAGTATACCAACATAAAAAATAAAGACTATATAAAAAAAAAAGTTAAACATTTTTGTAATAACTTCTTAGGAAACACAAGCAATCGATACTTTTATCGCTAAGCCAAGTTCTCAACTTAGTAATAAACAAACCAGAAACAGAAAATGCTCTCTCGGATTCGACAGAGGTCGGAGGAATGGTTTTTAGCGCATCACACAAATGGGTGATGGTTGATGCTCTGTTACCTGTTGTCTCAAACAACTGCAGCTCTTGCTTCAAAACTTTGCCCATGCTCTGAGCCTGACCTGAAAAAGTGGAAGAATGCTGAGATTGCCTAGGTTTAGTCTTTGATAGTATTGCTGCTTCTAATTTGTCTGACAATGTCATAGGCTGCCCAATTTCTTGACTTCCTTCATCTTCTGATTGTGAACAGCTAGATGATGATTCGTCTTCCTTGAAAAGCCTTATCAATGTTTTCTTTGCCGATTCCAATAAAGATCCTTTGTTTGGCAAAGGGGGTAAACCAGGAGTAGCTACATAATGTTTTTCATATTTCTTACCAGTGTTTAAGTACTGGATGAGTCCAACCAAAGTAGTTTCTTCTCTCGCTAATCCTCTGTGTTATAGAGTTTTTCAAATTCTGGGCAAATCCTGACTTTTGTTGACATAACTCATCCATTATAAAAGCAAATACTCCCTCGGCGGTTAACAAGGTTGCATCACGGCTGCACAATTTTTCTGTGCCAATTTTTACTGGATGCAGGCTCGACACAATTTCATGAAGGGCATCAAATTCTTCATTTGTTAAAGGTTGCTCATGCTTAATATCAATCACCGCTTTAGAAACGTCAGATCTTATTTCCAAAAAACGCTCAAGCATTGCCAATAAACTGTTCCAGCGAGTTTTTTAATCTAAAATTATCATCTTTTCACTACCATGCTCTGCTTTCACGTAATTTTGCAAAATTTCATTCTTTAGAGGTGACTTTCTGAATAATCTCACGATCATTCTCACCTTTTTGATAGTTTCATTGATATTTGTAACTGTTTTAATGCTTCCTTCTTCATTTACATTAGCAATTTCATTTATTTCATTACTTGTGGTTAACTCTTCAATTTCTACTGCTGTGTTCATATCTTCACTGAGCTCTTCTTCATCCGACTCGTTTTCTGCGCTAATGTTTCTACCTGAATCACTTTTTTTCTTATACAGAACATCACATACAGCAAGATGTATGCCATGTGCATAGCATAAGTGATGCTCGCAATTCACTAATTTTCCAAATTTCACCATCAGACTAGCGCCATCTGTGACGCATGCAACAATGTGTTTCTGAACATTCAGCTCAAATTCTTCTAGTTTGGCCTCTACTACTTTAACAGCAGCTTCTGCAGAAAAAGATCCAATGATCCCTATCATTCCTAAATTCCAGAATTTACCTTCATTCACATGAACATTTACACTGAGGTATCTTCTGTTTTTCAGTGATGAATACTCATCAAGAGATAGGCTAAACCTAAATCCTTCTTCCAGTTTGGCCAAAATTTCACTTTTAACTTGGGCCTTAATTATATCGTATTGTTTATATACAATATTCATAAAAGCACTGGGGTTTGCGGGAAGCGAATAACCTTTGTCTCGTATTGCCTGTCTAATGAAGTTACTCTTTGTAATTGCATTCACAGCGAATCCATCAACTGCAACAAGTTTGCTAACAATTTCTTCCTGAGTTTCTTTATCCTTCTTGGCAAAATATGTAAGTAAAGTTTGTTTTCGCTTACCAGTAGAAGTGCTTGCTTCACGGTCCTCGACTAATTTGCGCTTACAAATTTTACTTCCTGCTTGTGCTGAGTCCGATGACGCAGTTGATTTATCAATAGAGTGCCTCTTCTGTAAATGTCGAATTAACCCACTTGTGGACCAGCCTCGGCATAATAATGTGGAGTCACATTTTTTGCATTTTGCACTCTCATCATTTGTGTTCTTTACGAAGTATTGCCAATCAAATGATTTTGGATCAGACATTGAGGGGTTCAAATTTCAAAATCTAATAGAAAGATAAAATCGTAAAGAGAGACACAGGCACGTCACATTATCAATGGCAGCTGGTAACTAAAGAAAGGCAACGGTACGGAAGAGACGATGGAAAATAACACCAGACGAGTTGCCAGCGATCGCTAGTACTTAAAAGAGTTGCCAGCGATCGCTAGTACTTAATAGAGTTGCCAGCGATCACTAGATACTATCTACCGGTCGCACTAGCAGGCAACTCTTCTATACTCATGGAATTTTATTTTTATAATTACTATAGAGAGCTAATTAAGAAAATTTAATTTTCCCGGGAAATTCCCGGGAGCATTTTCCTATTCCCGGGATTTAAAAATCAACTAAAAGCATACGGGATCCCGGGAAAGAAACCCTATTGCTTAAGCGTGATATTTTTATTTCGGGCTTCTGCTACTAACACAGTATTTCAAGAACTACATACAATGACTATATATATATATATATATATATATATATATATATATATAATATATATATATATAGGGAAACTAAAAACACACTCAGCGGCAGGACCGGATAAATGGAATGCCACACTGATCAAAAACTGCAAGAATGAAATCGCTGAGCCCCTATACTAGATATGGAGACGATCATTAGACACGGGAGAAATACCGGGCATCCTGAAGAGCGCGAACATAGTCCCAATATATAAAGGAGGAGATCGATCCCAGGCCAAAAACTATAGGCCAGTGTCGCTTACATCTCATCTCACTAAAATATTTGAAAGAATAGTTAGACAGAAAATCTATGACTTTTTGGAAACTCAGAAAAAATTCAATGATAACCAACACTGGTTTCGATCAGGCAGATCATGCCTATCACAACTAATGGAACACTACAACAACATTATTGATTCACTTGAAAGTAATGAAAACTATGATGTACTATACACAGACTTTGCTAAAGCGTTCGACAAGTGTGACCACGGAATCATAATACATAAACTGAAATATATGGGAATAACAGGAAAAGTAGGGAAATGGATATATAATTTCCTTAGTGAGCGGCGGCAAGTCGTTACAGTACAAGGAGTATCTTCATCAGAATCAGAGATCCTCAGCTCAGTACCACAAGGAACAGTATTAGCTCCACTACTCTTCATAATCATGCTAACTGACATAGATGAGGACGTTACCAGAGACAGCACAGTAACATCCTTTGCGGATGACACAAAGATCAGTAGAAAAATAAGAAACCCAGAAGACATAGGATCTTTACAAACCGACATAAACAAAATCTACAAGTGGACTGAAGACAACAATATGAAGTTTAACACCGAGAAATTTCAGCTATTACGGTACGGAAAAAGAGAAGACCTAAAGTGCATGGAATATTATACCCCAAATGGACAGGAAATTCAGAGAAATTACAGAGCAAAAGATTTAGGGGTTGTAATGACAGATGATGCGAAATTTGAAACACAAAATAAGATTGCAGTAAACAGAGCAAAGAGAATAACGGGTCAGCTATTGAGAACCTTTAAACGAAGGGATAGGAATGTAATGATTCCTCTACTGAAAACCCTGATCATACCCAAATTAGAATACTGCTCGGTCCTAACTTCCCCATATAAAAAAGAAGACATTAGACAGCTGGAGGGGATCCAAAGAAGCTTCACAGCCAAGATCAATGGGTGCAAAGAACTAAATTACTGGGAAAGGTTACGAGAACTAGACCTATATTCACTGGAAAGGAGAAGAGAGAGATACACCATTATTTACACTTGGAAAATAATGGAGAAACTAGTCCCTAATCTTAATCTGAATCCCATAACTCCCCAAACAACGATGGAAAGTAGAAGCGGTAGACTGTGTCGTATTCCCAAATTGAAGGCGAGACAGGGAACATCCTTAACCCTGAAAGAAAATAGTTTTGTAGTGAGAGGACCAAAACTGTTTAATCAGTTGCCCAAAGACCTAAGAAACACGAAGGGAGTTGCAGTGGAAATCTTCAAAAGAAGACTAGACGCCTGGCTCAGAACAATCCCCGATGAGCCGGGCGTACCTGGCTATGTGAGGTGGAGAGCGCAAGAATCCAACTCACTACTTCACCAGGCCAACTCGAGAGGAGGGGCGACAAGCTTGACCTTCGCGAAATGAGAAATCATCGCGCGGAACCTTTGTAAGGTTGTAAGGTAAGGTAAGGTTATATACCGGGTATGGCCAAAAAAATAGGCCATTATATTAAATGTACGAGTATATTTTAAACAACCTTTTTTTCAGTATAGGATCACTTATCTTACACATCATGACAAGAGATGTTCAAAACTGCCCTCAGTCATTATCCCTACAGAGCTGAAGCGCATTCACGACTCGTCGATAGCACTGTTCAGAAATCGTTGCCATATGCTACGTCATTTGTCCATGACTGTAGCTCTAAGTTGTTGAACATTTCGGATTTAATGACCAGGGCGGTAAACTTTTTCTTTTAGTGTTTCCCACACTGAGTAATCCAACGGATTTAAATCCGGCCTGTTGGCAGGCCACATTGTAGGATAGTAGTATGGGCGAAAAAGGAGAGAGTGCAATGCAATCGCAAATAGTGATCAATGTTGCAAAGGGGGAGGGGGAATGCTCCAAGCGTGTGCAACAAAAGGGGAGGGGGAATGTTGCAAGAGGTTATGCAACAAGGGGAGAGGGGTTATCCCCCACGCTGTAATGAAGGGGAACCTAACTTCTTTGGGGGAGAAGCTGGGACGGCCTCACCCCCCCAAAGGGGTATAACTAACCTGAGAGAGAAAGGAGAAGGAGAGAGGAGTGTTCGCTCGGCTCCTGTCAAGCGCATATTGAGAGCTCATCCGAGCGCCCGTTGTCTTTAAGTACCTAATCAGCCAGCTGGCTTAATCCGCCAGTTGGCTTAGAAGGCTTCTTAGAAGGCGTAAATGGCTTGTTCAGGTGTACATTATTAGGGTTGAGTTGCCAGATTGCGCTAATTAATTAATTAAAACATATTCTCGTCAGTTGGCTTTCCGCCAGTTGGCTTAACCAACCATCTGACGTAGAATACCTAAAAGGTAGGTGTATATATTATCTTTCCAGCTGCCAGATTAAGCTATTCAGATATTCTTGACAGATGGCTTAGAAATCAGTCAGTCGGTTTAGAAGGCAGCCATTTGGTATAATTAAATAATAATATCGTTTATATATACAACCAAAAGAGTTAAATAAAACACCGTTACATCATTTTGTTTATTTAGACGAATTATTGAAATCAATTTCACGAAATATATAGAAAATAAATATAAAATCAAACGATAGAATATATATGATCAAAAAATAAAATAAAAAATATTAATAGCATAAGAAATATGAACAAGGAATATATATATATATATAATATATATATATATATATATATAATACACAGTTATATTAAATAATAAAATATATTGAAAATAAAAATTAATAATATATGACACGGAGTATAATCATGAACATATTAGTACAGGAAATATATATACACACACAATTATATTAAATAATTAAATATATTGAAAAATAAAATACATCAAAATACTTTATGTTCTACTGCGCTTAACTAAAACACTAAACTCGCACGTAGTCGAGTCTAGAGTTACATCATTTTTGCTTTGCACTACGCGGTAAATACGATTTAACATTATTTCACCGCTCAAGGTGTGCGGGCGCCTATACTTGATATAAATGGACTTCATATCGTTCAATACTATTTTTGTGCCCACTTTACATTCGGTTGGCAAGGTATCTTTAAACACAGCTAGAATACACTCAAAGCACGCAAAAAGAGTGCTTCGTTATCCATCACGTCATTATTAAATACAAGTTTATAAACACTCCTTTCCAAGCGAGGGTTTTTTCTTTCCGTCCCAAGCTTTTTAATTGTGAACTCTTCTTCACTCTGCACAGCGGCAATGAAATAATCTTCCAAGTCATAACGACAGCTACTCATTATAGAGAGATACAACTCTATAGGGTGGACAGTGTAGGCGAGCTCTGCTCTGTACCGCTCAAGTCCTTTGTACCAAAGTTCATGATATTTCGAAGAGTCTAAACCTTTTAAATAAGCACCCAGCTCTAGACCATTCTCGCCTTGTTCATTCCTACAATCGATAAATCCGTCGAGCAGAGCGGTGTATGCGTATTCAAGAACCGTGTCAAAATAAATCATATCCGTAACACGAGCGTCTAATATAGGCTTCAGCTTGCGGAATCCGACGATTTCAAACATTCTGTCGAGGATGAAACGGTTTCGCGTAGGGACAAGAACGTTATTATCAGATGCATTCTTCCACATCAGTCGTACATCAATGCTTGGCTGATCGTTATTAATACACAACGTACAAACAATGGCATATAAGGGGGCATCACTAATCTGTTCTCTTCTTGTGCCTACACCTGCAGGTATTTTATAACGGTCATCACCCCACTTCTCAACTATCACGAAGATCCTATTCATCTCCTCAACACTTAAATAAATAAAATTATGTTTACCAGAGTTTGCTTGCCTGCAAATCGTTTCAAGTACATAGTTAATGGTACCAGTATCGCGCCTGAACATGCGCACTGACTTCGTCACGGACACATCGTACACGGCGTTGAGAATACGTCTCAAAGGAAGCTCCATCGTATTCAAAGAGTGAAGTCCAGTCGGTTCAAGCTCTGAGACGAATATGAGCCACAGGTGGGCAGATGGGCAGATCGGCTCGACGGGTGGAGTGAGTCACACTATAAGCTGATGAAACGTGTACGGCGTTGTTTCAACGTGAACACTTGTAACCCATTATATTGGGTAGGTGTTTTGAGAAATTTTCCGATACATGAAACAATACCGATTTTAATGTTTTATCACTCCCACTCCCCAGAATGTACACCACACATTTTCGTTCACGGGAATTTTTACGAACTAAACACATTTTATTCACACTCACTCCGGTGCACTATTTGAGAGAAACATATGCCCATATGTTTACTTTTTGCTTAGAAGACGATACTCGTCTCTAAATTCTGTCAAAAACTCGCACAGGACTTTAGCCGCAACCTCACTACAAACTTCGTCATCATATAAATTAATATAGTGGTAAAAATACTTAAGATTCTCCATGATGACAAGCTTTACATTCTCAACCGTAGGGTACGAGTACTCTGTATGATATAACATGCCATAATATCGCTTGTCACACCACTCATCAACGAGACTCACTATCCATAACCGTTGCTTATCTTCTGCACGTGTTGTTTATTCTACTTCGCGGTATATGTGAGCTTTTATAAAGGTTAGGTCTACAACATACTTCAATACATAGCTTGTACTACGAAATCCTACAATGCCCTCACCAGAATAGCCGTAGAGTATTTGTGACTCTTGTCCCTTCGCACGGTTCAATGTAGCCTTAAAAGTATCAAAGGAGGGTAGAATACGGAGTCTCTCATTATCCACCACATCTTCACACTTTGCCGAATACCACTTCATAAACGTTGAACACGCAATAATAAAGGTAGCCGTTACTAATTTTCGTCTGCTTTGAAAAATACACGTCTCAGATCCACACACACACACACACACAAAGAGGAGAAAGTGAAACGATAATTGAAACATGAATTATTTAATAAACGAATTATTGACGGTATATATTTAGAAATATACGTAAAAAATAAACATATCGTTAACAGTACACACACACACACACATACACACACACATATATATATATATATATATATATAATATATATATATATATATACAATCAAGGATTAAGGTATCCAAAGGGTACGGTATCATAGGTACCAGGCACCTGGTAACGTTTCCTATAGGTGTTACGGCATACCTTCGTGCCCCTCATTTCCTTCACACTCCCCAGTTTCTGCGCCCGAAGATTGTGGGTCCCCCACAGTCAGTTGGGGTGGCTGGCCACCCTCATCTTCCAAACGCACTTGATCCTTCAACGAGTCAAAGTTAACGACTCGTCGGTTCGCATGGTTAAGCGTGATACCCTTAGCCTTCACGATTTATTTCATATCCTCCCCCACCCCCACCCGTATCTCATACGTTTTAGGACCTGTTGATACAAATGAGTCAGCGTATGTACCATCACCAAACTCATCCTTGATCTCGTCAGTTAATTCTCCGAGGAATTCCCAATAGCTGGCAAGTATTCACCCTCCCTCACTGTGAATATTATGCTATCTGTGTCAGCGTACAGCACCCTCCGCCAAAGAGAGTACAGTAGTCCCCAAAGTTTGATGCGGGCGTAGGCCGATGTGAAGCTTGCTACAGGTATGTTTGTTACCAGTGAGGTATCTGTGACCAGTTCGGTGATGTACTTTATTATATACGTATTACCTACATTCACGATCTCCATAACCTCGTTATCGGGAGCGTTGGCATAATCCCAGACTTCACTATAACTTTGTGCCGAAGGAACGTTCCCTTTGCCAGTATTCTGTGCAAATTTCCCCAAAGACTGTTTAGACACAACTTGACTTTGGGAATGGTCAAACTGTATACCTTCATGGGCACGGTAACGCTGCATATAAGCCGTTTTTTCATCTTCGGTATCAACTCCTCGCGGATATCCCGATGCTTCTACCTTATCCTTCAAGAAAGCGTTTATATATGGCGTGAAAATGTTGCGTAGCTTTTGAAACCTGCACACCTCATGTATCTTCAATATTCTGTAGCCATGGCGAACGGCTAGGTCCAGCTCAGGGCTTGTATATACACCTCTGATCTTACGCTGGTTGGTTGTATGATTACAATCACCGTTGTTCTCCTCTGCGCACTTCACGCACAGCAGAAACATGAGCGTTTGATCTAGAACGACGGGTAAGATCGGCATCCATAAATCGCGACGGGGGAGCACGTCTACCAAAGCGAGTCCAAAGTAGCGCTCACTCAAGATCGCTGAGAACTTCTCGATGGTTGGTATGGTGGGACCCACCAGTTTTTCAGGCGCATCTCCTGGGTACGGATTGTTCTTCATCACGTAGGGTTATAAAGAACAGAAGTCGTAGTAATGGAGTTTCACGCCCTCCGTAGGCGGAAAGTATAGCTTGAATGGGTTTGTACGCCCTCCAAACAAGCTGTCATCGCATTTGAGGGGGTCCAACACCATTGAACGTTTGATGGCCCTTATTTCCTTACGGTACTGGCTATCTGTTTCCATCCGTGCATCATACTCGTGCTCCCACGCGATCTTGTGAGTGAACTGGGAGCCTATAAGTTGATCGCGGATACGGGTCCATGCGAGACTGTCGGCGGGGATCTTCCATGGAGGTCCCCTGTGACGGCACACTCAGGGCGTGGGCATCAATGCCACCAGCAGCCATTAAAGAAGTACACAGTCTTCTCACAAGTTGTTGGATCCTCATTTAGGCCATTAACCCAAAAAACACGACCATCCATTTACCTTAATGGGTACTTCCTCCGTGTTGCAGCCGTGTTTTATGTATACCCCGGTCTGTTGTTGGTGTATGAGCCAGTAAATAGTCTTGTGCCTATAACTGCGGGGGTTGTTTCTGTGAATGACGGCTAAGGTGTCTTTAGTCATGAAGTTATTCTTGAACACCGTAAAGCATAATGAGGGGATCGTGGTTGCGACTTGCAGCGGATCGCATTTGAAACGGGCTATGTATATCCTTCTAAAGGCCTGGAAACATACCCTAAGCACGCGCACATCATTCACGCAATAACGTTTACATTCATCAGCAATATTGTATGGACTAGCTTCATTAAAGCAGTTGTAATAGCGGTCAAAATCTTCAAGCTCACTATCACTCATGTTGGTGTAGTTAAAGTAATGTTTTGGTGGAGGTTGTCTTACGTAATTTAAAATTTCGATAGTGAGGAATGTGTAAGGGAAATACCCTTTTGAAACTTCAGCGGCTACGCCCATGACCTTGAGTAGCTTTGCTAATCTACAAGGTGTGAACAGCAGGGTGTCTTTAAACTGTACATTACCTCTTATCTGCATATGTATTAGTTTGTTGCCTCTTTTCAAGGGATCACCTGTAAATATCGCAGACGACTCGTGTTCAAGCAACTCCTTATAAAGGAACTGTGTGCCAAATTTTGCCCTTTTTTTAACTTGTCCGCTAATATGACAGTATAAGATACAAAGAGTTTCACAGGGCTGTCGTGTGCAATCGTTTTAAAAACGTTTGTCCGTTTACCACATTTGTGACACTCATCACACCGATCTCCATGCACTCATCACAGTCTGACTTAAGAGTAAATGTAGAATAACCTCTTTGGTTTCAGCATTCGTGTAAGTTTCTATATCGTACTACACGGTTATACAAGGGCTATTTTTAGGCTTAGCATCTTTCATATAACATACATGCTTCACTCCATCCGCCTTATATTTTTCATGACATGTAGAACACTAAATTTCATCGCATTTATGTTTGAAATTGCACCAATTATCCATCATGTGAAACATACCGCACTTACAAATCCTCATTTTCTTGCAAGTGCCAATTGATTTACGGAGTTCGAAGCATATATTTTTGAAAAATGTACGTCTACACACATTACACGCCCTCTTCTCAGTTTCAACTACATGACTTTCACATTTAGGGCTTTTACACTGCTCACATACTATGTAGCACTCCTTACAATATTTCACTATATCATCAGCAAACTCGAGACATTCCTTACACAGATCGTGGTACCTTCCATATTTCCGACGTTTATCATAACTAGCGTAGAGAGTCCTTATATTACGGATGGGGAGATACGATGTCCCTGACAATCCTAAAATAAGTAGAGGTCTTGTACGATCTTTCACACAGCTTTTAAAAACATACACAGTCCTACGACGATCATCCAATCCAAATACAACTATACGAACATTCATTTCCTGCTCGACCCTTCTCAGCTCTTCAGGACCCATATTACACTCAAACACAAGCTTACAATCTGAAGCCAGTTTACGCGCACGTTGCACAACCGTAGGCAACCAAATTTTTTGCGTCCATGTATTTAGCACAGTGAACATATGAGCTAAGACTATTGCTATAAAACCGCAACCACGATCGACGTTTAAATACTTTCTGTAATTAACCGGAGAATTGAAATTAAGAGTATAAGGTGTGGCAGTATGACCCGCAACCCGGAATACTCTGTCAATATCTATCATGAAGTTTTCCATAGTGAAGGCTGTACTACTTTGAGATGCCTGCATTATACGGCCCAAGATATATTCTATGTCTACAGCTGCCAAGCGACTGAACGGTATTACTACCCAAAAATCACCTACGTCCCCGTCATCTGAACCGAACCTCAATGACAACCTCGTCCGGACTTCACCTTCGTCGCGGTTTTGAAGGGCAAACTCCACAGTACTTTCAACTACGCGTCACAGTTGAACACCGTTGCTTACAGGGATCCTGGAGCAACCCTGACCACGTACCGATTTCTAGTCAGGGCAGGGGTGGGGGTACTGGTGCGCACCAACTTGAATGTTATACCTTCCTCCACAGCACGAGAAGCTGCTGCTGGTGCTGGTGTGGAGGAAGTACCCAGAATTGAACAGGACTAAGGGGGTATATTTGAGGAAGGCTATTGTGGGGGTTGTGTAGTAAGACGTAGAGGGTTTGGGCTCTATTACTGGGGGTCTAACAATCGGGGCAATCCTGGCACGCTTTATACCTGACGTGGAGAGTTCTTCATCATGCTTCCGCTTTGAATTGTCGCGAGCTGCAGGTATCGCTGGTGAGGTCTCGTCAGCGGGGGTGGATTCTGTGGCTACACGGTTATCGGGGTCATGTGTAATTTCGATGATGGGGGTGTGTACATCGTCGTCATTCACGGTTCTGTGGAAGAAGAAAAACAAGAATATAAGGAGCAGCACTTAAATTTTGTTATATTTTGTAAATGACCCACTTAGGGGTGTGACGTATTAGAGATGGAATCTGTAGAAAAATTCAGGTTCACAAACCCCTCCACATGTATTATATCTGGTCCTACAGGATGTGGTAAAACTGAATTTATGCTTAAAATCATTAAAGATAAGGGTGATGTGTTCTCAAAATTTGTGCATAAAGTAATATGGTGATATTCGACGTATCAATCAGTGTTTAACGAGTACCAAGATGATATTTTGTCCCACAAAGGGGTATATTACGATAATTCATTAAAGGGTAAAGAGCATACAGCCATTGTAATTGACGATCTCATGTTGGAAATGGATAAAACGTTTGCCGAGACATTTACAGTGTTCTCCCACCATCTTAACATAAGTGTATTCTTAATCAATTAGAATCTATTTTTCAAAAATAGATACATGCGCGATGTGTCGTTAAATACACAATATCTAGTCTTATTCGCGCAAAGTAGATATGTGTCACAAATTGGGGTATTAGCCAATCAAATATTTCCGAATCAGCGTAAGGAGTTTTTGGAGGTTTATAAAGAAGCCACAAGTCAGCGTTACGGATATTTGCTTTGTGACCTTCACCCGCGAAACACGTTTAGGGTGCTTCTAAGAACGAATATATTCCCAAACGAGCCTGAAACGGTATATATTCCAGAATGACAAATAGGTTGAAGAAATATCGTGAATTAATAAAAATCTATCAACGAATGCCCCGGGCACTGCAACAGATGTTTGTTAAAAATATCAACTCTGACTTTTTAAAATGCATCTGTGAAATCTGTCTTAACCCTTTAAGCCCTGAATTTTTTGTAGGGTTAAGTTATGAATGCGTGTATTTGAAACGTTAGCAATTGGCATCTTCAGTCCTTAAAGGGTTAATGTTATAAAATGTAATGTGCCAATGAAATCCCCTTCTTTATAAAGAAGCCACAAGTCAGCGTTACGGATATTTGCTTTGTGACCTTCACCCGCGAAACACGTTTAGGGTGCTTCTAAGAACGAATATATTCCCGAACGAGCCTGAAACGGTATATATTCCAGAATGACAAATAGGTTGAAGAAATATCGTGAATTAATAAAAATCTATCAACGAAAGCCCCGGGCACTGCAACAGATGTTTGTTAAAAATATCAACTCTGACTTTTTAAAATGCATCTGTGAAATCTGTCTTAATGTTATAAAATGTAATGTGCCAATGAAATCCCCTCAGAAGTCTCGCTTACATCGTTACAAAAACATAATACTTGCGCTTGCTTGTAAAAGTCAAACTGTGGGGAAGAAAAAGCGAATTATTGTACAAAGAGGGGGATCATTCCTCCCCATCTTATTTTCAGTTTTGTGACCTTTATTGACTAGAAAGTGTTAGTGATTCCGCACGAGTAGTATGCTTCATTGGAAAATTCAAAGATTGCAGACACGGTTCTAGAATCCCGTAAAAGCAGGCTTGAAAGAATTGAAATCGAGTTGTTAGCCCTATTAAACAGTGAAAAGTCACCGGATGAGAAAAGGATCTTGTACCAAGAGGCTTTGCAAAAATTTCTTCATGAGTACGAAGATTATAAGAATCCGACAGAGCTCCCCGTGGTTATTAGGCACAGCGCGAGCAATGCTGAACATGGCGACATAGGACCTGGGCCCGACCTTAGAGATGACTATCCATAGAATAACGGAGCGCAACACATCGAGCATGTGTTAAAAAGCAGTCTCCTACATACATTGAGGAATAAAGGCTCAATTCTTTATAATCTATTGAGAATCACATCATACAGTGGACCGATACAGGCGAGGTCAATGATGAAGGAACAAGGGTACAGGGATCCAATATCGTCGACACTGTTCATGATTTGGTGAGAAAGTGGGACAGGCCCTCACCAACAGGATGGAAACATATTAAGGCAAGACTGCAACAGATAAATGTCCCCAAAACATCGGTAGGAAATCTAAACAGGTTAAAAGACTTGGAGCAAGTCTCGCATGTGTCATAACTGAGTACGCCATCACACCCAGCAGTAGCATCTCTGAAGAGGAGAAAGAAGAGAACAAGCGGCCAACCTTCTCCACGTGTCTCTGAAATACGCAATGGCTAACATATTAAGTAAACCCTATTAATACATTTCTAACCCCTCCTTCTATGGCGGCGTTAATAGACTGTACAGAGGTGTTTACAATGATGGAGAAGGGAGAAAAGATGTTGAGAGGTTTTTGCGGGAGCAGGATGCTTATACACTTCATAAACCGGTGAGAAAAAGGTTTAAAATGGCCAAGACAACAGCGGCTTCGATTGACTCTTTGTCAAGCGGATTTAATAGACATGCAAAGATATTCAGTGTATAACGATGGCTACCGCTGCATCTTATTCACAATAGATGTATTCTCTAGATATCTCTGGCGAATTCCTCTGAAAATAAATCGCCTGAAACAGTTGCTATAGCTATCAAAACGTTGATGTTGAAAGAAGACAGGGTTCCAGGCTATTTTTGTACGGATATGGGGAAAGAATTTATAGGCCGCGCTTTTCAGAACATGCTGGCAGAGTTTAATATCAGTTACTACACTAGCAGTTCTATACATAAAACCTGTTTAGCTGAAAGAGTTCAACGTACCATAAAGGAACGCATGCACCGCTATTTTACACATAAAAACACATACAGATATATAAACGCTCTGGGGTCATTGACCTCGTTATACAACCGTTCATACCATCGTACTATTGGTACAACACCTAACGAAGTTTCAGAAAGAGTTACGCGCACAGAGGTGAGAAGAGATGGAGCACCGCCACCACACTCTACACATTTCAAAATCAATGATTACACTGGCCAACAAAATGAAACTTTTTTTTCTCATCACAAACATGATCACACTTTTCTTAATGCATTTTTCGTGCTGATTCCGAATCTGGTTTTATTTTGTTTCTAGCACGTAGAGTTATATAGATACACTGGTTTTGATATTTTTAAGTTTTTGATATTGCTATAAGAAAATTTATGGATGTATAGATCACACTTTGGAATGCTAAACAACAAATACATCATATACTTTATTCAATGTACTTATAAATAAAGAATATATACGTTATTTTATTAAAAGCGCTGTGAGTTTGATTTCCTTTTGTAAATTTGGCCTGGATTGTCACGATACAGCATCCAACAATGGTCCGCCATCATGCTTTCATTCCAATATCCTTGGTAGCGCTTCTCCATCATCTGAATATCTTGATGGAAGCGCTCTCCTTGCTCGTCACTCACTGCACCAAGGTTTTCAGGAAAGAAATCTAAGTGGGAATGCAGGAAGTGAATATTTAACGACATTCGACACTCCATTTCTTTGAAGGCATCAAGGAGGTTCTTGACTCCATCCTTATACGCAGGTGACTTGTTGCTTCCAAGAAAGTTTTCACATATCCATTTGTGAATCCTGACTGCATACCCATAAGCATTCCTATAACTTTTAGATCTCCACAAACATTCCATTGATGACTGTCGTATTTGATTGCCTTAAGTAGTATATCCATATTGTCATATGTCTCTTTTAGATGGACGGAATGGGCAATGGGGATGGATGGCATTATATTACCATTATGCAAAAGAACTGCTTTCAGGCTTCTCTGCGACGAATCAGTAAAGAGGCGCTACTCAGATGCCACATACGTCTGAGATATGGCTGTAAATAGTCCATTGATGTCATGGCAATAACAGAGAGGACCGTCTACTGAAAAGAATGCTGTTAATTCAAAATTCCGCTTTCGGTAGTAACTAATACGAACATTGTTCTCAAGTAAATTGTTCTCCTTTAGTCTTGAGGCGAGAAGCTCTGATTTCTCTTTGACAGCGATAAGTCTCTAACAAGATCATTCAACTGTCCTTGGGTTAACTTTTTAGGCTCTAAATGTCTACCTTCAAAAGTGTACTCTGGTTCTGTAGATGGTCCGGAAACGCCAGTTGCACCTTCATCACTTTCCATGTCATCTATGATAGAATCTAGCCTATCACTTGGGGGAATTGGAATGGGCAATGTTTCATCATGTTTTACTGGTCTACGTGCTGAATCCAAGTTTGGATATACAATCTGGTGTTTGTTCTTGGCAGAAAACCCCATTAAGTTCACACTACAAAAATAACAGTCTTCATGATGATCTCTCGGCTCCCTCCATATCATGGGTATGGCAAATGGCATTGAAGCTTTCTTTTTGTTAAGCCAATCACGTAATCCATTTGAACAGCCAGAACAGATTTGATGTGGCGCCCATGGTTTATCTTGGTCACCTAGATGGCAACCAAAGTATAGCTTGTATATTTTCTTAATGTCGGTTGTAATACTTCGTCGCTGTGTTTTAGTTGTGAACTGGCCGCATACGAAACAGAACTTGTCGGGGTCATTCTTACATTGTCGAACCATGTTGACTGACCTGAGCAAACTATAAATTAAAAAAAAATGTACACCAACTTGACACAACAAGTTCTTGGACTGGACTGATCTTTTGACACAAAGCACGGCGTTGTTGCCTGAATCACAATGCTGCTAGACGTAAAAGCTCACACCTGAAATACATAAGATGTATAATTAAGATAATTGAAATAAATAAGATGAATAAACTAAAAAAACACAATCAAATGTTGAAATATTAGTATTTTGCCTATTTAAAATGGTTAAATCTGTGTAGTTATATATATGCCTTCATCTTGAAAACTATACGTGCTAGAAAAAATCTGAATGCAGTTTTGGAATCAGCGTGAAAAATGCTATCCAGCCAACACAAATTTTACTCTGATGAAAAATCTTTGTTGACCAGTGTTATGTAAGGTTATCACTTTCGGGAAATAAATTCGCGAAGGGATTTGAGCAAGGATGGACACGTAATAATGATGTATTACGTTGAAGAATTGAATGGAGAAGAAATCGCAGGAGGTTTTTTACCGCGAGTAGTTGCAGTAACATACATTTAATTTAGGAAAAAGTGTGTTTAAAATTGAAAAAAATTTAGGCAGCAAAGGTACATGAAAGAGAAAACTGTACCTGGTGAAATGGCTAGGGTACCCCAGAAAGCTTCAACACCTCTATAAAAGCTGCTGCAATAATGAAGCTTAAATAGCATGCAACATGGCGCCTAACCTCTTCTATGTCACACTCCCGTCCTCTTCTTCTCTGTCTGTACATCCTAACAACACCCTGGCCAACTTTGTAACAGAACTCCATGGGCCCCTTGAGTTGGAACTTGTTTCGTACGAAGTTGGTGTTTGTGAATTTTAGCTAGCCACCAAATTTTTAACTCTTAAAAATGAGCAAATAATATTTCTGATTCTTAGAAGAGTCGATGAGTGTGAAAAATTATTCATAACCTTAGACAACACTATGCGATCAGTACTGTTCGGTGAGGTACAGTACTATAGTACAAATGTAACACTAGGAATCGGTCATTATGACACAGCCATGGACATTGTGAGGGGCTTAAACAAGAGTCTTGAAAAATCGTACTTCACAACCGATTTACTTTTTGAAGTCGTAAACATAGACACGCCTGCACGCACGTTGAAGTTAAAATCAACGCTTAGTAGAAATATTAAAGACAAAGAGCTGTTCACAATTGTGGCCGAGGGTCGATATGGTGGAGCCCTCCAAAGAGATACCTTTCACGAGGCACAACATGACTTGTCCAGCTTATTGTATCAGCTAAAGATGGAGAAATTGGGTGAAAGCTGCCTATCCCAAGACATGTGTTGTATTTACAGCAATATCGTAGAGCATCAACTTGTTGAGGACACCCAGGCGCGACTGCTGCGCATTGCACACATCCCCAACCATAGAGGGAAAATTTTGAGCATTACATATGACAAGCCTCATTATGTGAATGTTGTGACTAATCTATTAACCAATATCTCAATATATATAAGAACGAAGCTACACTTTCGTCGCATTCAGCTATAATGAACTGAAGGCCTTTCACACTCAATCGAGGGGTGAGATATCAGCGTGGGAGTGGGCTTGGATCCATTTTTTCAACCATATTACGCACCGCTGTCCCATTGTTAAAGAGGGGGCTAGATACCTCGGGAAGAAGGCGTTACAATCAAGTTTTAACGCGGTACAAGACATAATTGGTGGAACTAAACCTAAAGAAGCTCTAAAAAAACATTTAAAACGTACACGGGACGAAATCATCAAAGACGCAAAGAGAAAAATGTGTGGTGGTGGAAAGAAGAAGAAGAGGGCTGTCAGGAAGAAGGGGTTACCAACAAGTGGCGCTAAACGTAAAAAGACATCAAAAAAGAAGTGTTGTAAGTGATGAAGCCTATGGCTGATCATTTTTTTAACTGATATAAGCTGAGGACACTACTCTCACGAATCATAGGCTGATTACTACTTGTCGAGAGAGGTGGCACTATTTCTGACTCATCATGGCGCGTTTCCTCCATCCGTGTAGCTCACAATGTTGTAAATCGGAACTGTCCCTCTTTGATATGCCCCCTAAACAGGTTTCTATTGAGCATAGCGACTTTATTACAATTAACCCATTAAACACAATTAGTTTGCCGAGTGCCCCTATAGAATTCGTGATACCCAGCTCAGGCCCATAATTTTTTGATCCAAGCTGCATGCATATGTACGCTAAAACGCGTATTGCCCATTCAGATGGAACGGACTGCGATGATAGTTACTCTGCATATCCTGAAACCAACTTTCTACACTCTATATTCAGCCAGCGTGAGGTGTATTTAAATCAGGTTAACATCTCGGCAGGAACGGGTTATTATCACCTACGAGCCTATCTGGAAAATGTCCTCAACTTTTCAAAAGAAGCGAAGGACACCTTTTTAACTACCGAGGGCTATTATCAGACTAAAGATGACAGTAGTATAAAGGATAAATTTAAAAATTCTAAAAAAAAGATACACGAATGTTTTGGACGTCTTCATACAGACTTCACGTTCCAGGAGAAACTGCTTATTAACGGCGTCGACATGAAACTAAAACTCAACTGCACAAGTCCTGAGATCTGCATAAATCTGGGACCTGATGAAGAAGAGGGCGCAAAACCCGTTGTGATTCTCATCATGGAAACATATCTACGTGTACGACGAGTGAAATTAAGTTCCCCGTAATATGTAGAAATTGAAAAAATTTAATACACGCAACAGTGAAATACCCAATTAACAGAGTACAGATCAAGCTATACACGGTGCCCGCCGGGTTGGCCCCGAAACAGCAAGAAAACGTGGCCCTGGGAGTTCTACCTAAAACGATATTAATTGGAATGCAGGATCACGCATCGACGAATGGAAAATATAAAAAGAGCGCCTTTAAATTCGAGAATTTCGGCCTTAAAAATATAACTCTATACGTAAATGGCGATGCATTGGGGGGGGAGGGAATATGGTTACGGACTACTCATCAGACGCTGTGTTCCCGCTCTGCGCAAGAGCTATAGCTTGGGTTTGGCGTAACACAAAGAATTTGTCGAAGAATTTACCCTTTACCCATTTGATATTACCCCTGACTTATCTGCTAGTGTAAATACGCACTTAAGTCCACAACAAAGTGGGAACATCTCAGTCAGATTGGAATTCGCCAACCCTATAGACGCGCCTATTAGTGTACTCGTGTACCTCGAATCGCAAGCTCTAATAGAAGTTGACCGTTTCAGGAACGTTGTCACAGACTTTTAAAATGGACACAAATACACTCCAGAGAGTAATGAAAAGTGACCGAATCACACGCTCCAAATTTATCGGTGTGTTTGCGAAGAATGAAACAATGAAAGTGCCAACTACGAGAGATTGGTGTAGTCTTATCGTCAATACGGACATTGTGTGGGGTGAGGAGGCTAATTGGTTTGCAATCTATTTTAAAAATAGGGAAAGAATGTACTATTTTGATTCACTCGGCACTTAGCCCTGAAGTGACCCTGTTGTCGTACAATTTATCGAACAGCTACATGTCCCTGAAATTGTCTTGAATCCTTACCGTTTCCAAGAATATTTTAGTAATACTTATGGCATGTAATGTCTTTTATTTCTCCTACACATGTCACGTGGGATGGGAGTTATAATTTTTTTAAATTATTCGATTTGTGCGACACTGAGATGAATGATGAATTGGTATGCAGACAGACAAAAAAGGGTATCCATTTGTGCGCACTCGCTGTATTGTGTAAAGTTTTACGTGTGTATTTGTAATTGTAACTATATTGTGTAAAGTTTTACGTGTGTATATCTAACTGTAACTGTAACTGTCCCCACTAATGTTAGTCTTATTTAATGGACGCTAGTTCTGTAAGCCGAATTGTACTAAAACATACTTTTTACCATTTAATAAATTAAATGAAAGTACAATGTTTTGTTCTTAACCACAAAAAAAAACTTACATTAGTTCCTCGATGACCTAGCATTCGTTGGACCTGATGTGAGCCAATACCTCGACCTCGGTATTCAGGTCGCTGGGTTGGCTTTGCGGTAAAACCTCCAAATCATTTATTCGCCTTTCATCAAAGCTGTCGCGAAAAGATGCTATAACACGATCAAGTTCCGCATCTGTTCTTTAAGGAGAAATTAACATGATTAGTTTATACTGACTCTTTTTTATTTAAAGTTAAATTAAATTAAAGTTTAATTAAAGAGTTACAATAAGAGAAAATGGCGAGTAGGGCGCCCGGGGCAAATAATAATCACAAAGCAAACATCCTGACAGGGCTCAAAAGTAAGATTAGCTGGCTGTGCTCATCTTCCCGCACCGGGTCTCGAACCCGGGACCGCCGGCAATTCTTTAAAGTTTTAGCAATTCTAAAACCCTACCTGTAGAACTTTCGATAAAATTTTAAGTTACGAGAGACAAGCGTGTAATAAAATTTCACTTTCAAATGATTCATTTATCGTATAATAAATCCACTGGCTAAATGGCGTTATGAGGAAGGAAGATTAGCTGGGTGTGCTACGCATCGTCTGCCGGCACCGGGTCTCGACTTCTGGGCAGACATCATTTCACCTCGTTTTATTACGAATTTTTATAAATTATAACATTTGCACTGACTGAAACGATAAATACACATAGCCCGGCATTCCGCTTAAATCACAAACTATTTTTTCAAAACGCATTTATTATGGCTTTTTATAAATTAACTAACACTGGCAGTGAATGAAACGTTATATATACATAGCCCGGCCTTCCGCTTAAATCACAAACTATTTTTTCAAAACCCATTTATTATGGCTTTTTATAAATTAACTAACACCGGCACTGAATGTTGCGATGTATATAGCCCAAATCACAAATTAAATTAATTACTTACATTTTAATGTCGTCTTCAATGGTCGATTCTTTCTCGCCGTCACAAATTTCTGCAATGGATTGCGTTGAAAGTAGGGCATTAAGGTCTGCCGTTGCGAAAAGGTGGTGCGCAGCCGCTGCATAGAAATCTTTATCTTCAAACAATTCCGGGGAGATGAAAAGCTGCTGTGAATGACTCATGACGAGATATTTCTGTTGTACTCGTTGATAGTGCAACTGATGAGGATTCCAGATGAAAATGCTCCCATTTATAGACGGGCGCCTAATTGTAAACATCCCCAATAACCGAATCACGAGTTTCCTATTGGCCGTCTGTGAAATTTCGGTGCGGCTTCACGTGTGAATGCTGCCATCCACCAACCAGAGCGCATGGGGCTCCGCCAACTGTACTGTAATTGGCCGACCTGTGATTAACATTTTTTGTAATAAGGTTTAAATATATATTGGCGTCTTAAAGATAAATTTGTATTGAAACAAAATAATTGACCAAAAGAGGAAAATAAATAAGTTACCCCTAATTTAATTTTTATTTTGTTTTAAAAATCATATTAATGGTTTTTATGTTATAGTTTAAGGATAAAATTGTATATTATGGTGAAAATTTGTTTTTGCATTAAACTTAGTTTATCTTATTCGATTTTTTGTTTAAAAGATCGCCCCCCAAAATACCAAATTGGCCTCGTGGTGGGAACACCACGAGAAACTCAATAAAAAAACTATTGGTGTTGCCTTTTTTTGAGACCTTGTCAGTCTACTCCTTGGCCCCATAAATGTATTTGTTTATGTTTAATAGCTCTGTCTATTGGGTCGTATTTAGAAACCTTGTCGGTCTACCAGGAGCTGGTAAGTAAAGCGGTGGTTGTGGAGGTGGTTGTGGTGGTGTAATACTGCTTCACCACAATCGTCTAAGTTTCGACGTTTGGGTGTAGCCCTCATATTGGTTACGTGGTGCTGATGGGATGAGTTCCTAAAAGTCGTAGCCCTCATCTCACCATGTGCTGCTGATGGGATGAGCTCCTAAAAGTCTATACTTAGACGATTGGTGGTGATGTGGTGCTTTTTTGTGTGGTGGTTGTGCTCGTATATATTTTGCTATTGGGGCTTTGCATGCATCAGTTTATATAATATATATATACATATGTGTGTGTGATAATAGGGGCTTTATGGGCATACAGGCGGGGAGTGTATGTGCGTTTGTGTGTGATTTTAATTCGTTCGAAGGTTATTAATATATACAGGCCATTTATGCCTTCTAAGAAGCCTTCTAAGCCAACTGGCTGATTAGGAACTTATAAGACAGCGGGCGCTCGGATGACCTCTCAATATGCGCTTGTCAGGACCGAGCGAACACTCCTCTCTCGTTCTCCTTTCTCTCTTAGGTTAGGTATACCCTATTGGGGGGTGAGGCCGTCCCAACTTCTCCCCAAAGAGGTTAGGTGGAATTCCCCAGCTTGCTAGGGGAGTTCCCCTTCATTGAAGTTTGGGGGATAACCCCACTCCCCTTGTTGCATAACCACCTCCCCCTTTGTTGCATAACATCTTGCAGCATTCCCTCCCCTTTGTTGCACACCCATTGCAGCATTCCCCCTTTTGCAACATTGATCACCATTTGCAATTGCATTGCACTCTCTCCTTTTGTGCCCACACTACTCAGGTTCTATGAAATCAGGGGCTGTTTGTCTCAGGCAATCAACTGTGGCTCTTGCGCGATGACAAGGTGCACCATCATGCTTGAAAACGAAGTTATCGCCGCATATTTGTCTAATATCTTGAAAATATGGAACAAGACCATGATTACAGTAATATTTCGAATCATTCTTATTCCCGGTTCTACAAAAACTATCCTTGTCTTTCCGAGTTTTGAAAGACCATTACACTAGGAGAAAACCTGTTTCTCTTAACAACTTTTCAGGTGTTATATCACGTTTCTTTGGGACAGCGGCAATATACAATCATTCTGTTTATTAACTGGTTTGCTAACTGTAAATATTTTCTCATCACTAAACCATATCGTACGAACTGTGAGTGGTAAAAATCAAACGAGTAATTATTGGCAACATTGCAAGCGATTTTGCTTATGAATGTCAGTTAAAGACTGTACTGTAACTAGTTTTTATGCCTTCAAGTTTAGGTAAAGTTTTGCTATTCGCCGAACACTTCTGTCAGATATTCCTATTTCCATGGCTATTTCATTTGGCGTTAAATGCCCACAGGTTCTTCTTGACTCACTGTTCTTGTCCCTATGAGATCGATATTTGCTTGTGTTCCAGCTGTTCTAGGCCTCCCACTATCCTTTCTACACTCTACTGTACATCATCAGTTTCCTTCACTTTGTCTATGATATAATTCAAACCAGCTCTAGTCCATGGCTTATTTGGAAACTAAGTAATTTTCTGCTCCCTATCCTTTCTAGCCAACAATTATTTATTAATAACTCGTCTTCACGGGAATACCTCGGCATTATTTCGCAGGTTAAATCAGAAATACGGCCTAGCCCATAGCTTAGCAGCTACTGAAATTTTGGACTAGCCTGTTCTTAGCCTATAGCCTCAATTTCGCGCCTTTTCGAACGTTAGTACGTCTTTTTTATTTACAAAAAATCTTTATAATTGTTTAAAATATGCATTTAAAATAGTGGCCTATTTTTTTTTGTCATACCTGGTATATATATTTAAAACTCCATTTACTACCACTCTGTGTTCTTTGAGTCAGAAAATTATATATATATTAGGGTGTCCCACTTATGACCTTTTTTTTTTCAGATCCATTGAACATACCTTTTTTCCTGTTAGAAATGGTTCGCTTTTACTAAATATTTAAAAAAAAAGATGCAATTTAACAATTTTGGGGTCCCCGACCCAACCCCGAAAATGGGCCCCCGTAAAAATGCTAGAAATACCTATTTTTTGTATTGTAATCAACAAGATTTTTGTAAAATATCAACATATTTGATATCAAAAGAAAGGTAATTCGAAGCTTTATTCAGTAAGGTACAAGAAACAGTAGTAGGGTGTTACCTCCCCCCTTAGAGCTTCAGCCCAATGTAGCTCTGCGGCGATGGGCCTCGAAAGGATAAGACGAGTAAGAACTTTATTCTTCTTATCGAATCGAAGTGGGAACAACTTGGTTAACATTAGGTTAAAATTATATAAATTAAAATACTTTAAGCTTTTAATAATGTTAACAAAGCCCCATATTTTTTTTATTTATTTCTCAAAAATAACACAAAAAAGATCTTTACCAATAACATAAGAAAATAAAGGTTAAAACAAAAAGATCTTTACCAATAACATAAGAAAATAAAGGTTAAAACAAAAAGATCTTTACCAATAACATAAGAAAATAAAGGTTAAAACAAAAAGATCTTTACCAATAACATAAGAAAATAAAGGTTAAAACAAAAGAAAGTAATCTTAGGAACCTTCTGCACTTAAAGCAATGAACAAACTTTTATTCGCTTGAAACAAAGCTTAAAATAATAATAATCTTAGTTACATTTTAACTTCAGAGCAGTGACCAAATTTTTCTTCGTCATGTTTGGGATTGCATGCCAATTTTGTTTAACGACCTGCAAAAGTTGTTGAAACTCACTTTCATCCTTACATAATGCCCATGAAAATCTTGCATGAGCTTGACTCCACGCTCTGCCGTGTCATTTACTACTTTGGCAAACGAAATAAGGTCCCTCATTCTTTTAAAATCGTCGTCATCTTCCCATAATGGTATGGGTTTCTTAATCCATTCCCTAGATGAGTTGAGAAGTCTGAATAGGTACCTAGATCTTGGACCTATGAGGCGATGAACTCTGACATCCTGCTTCAGAATAGGGAAGATAGGCTGACCTGGTGTGAACTCTTGAGGAGGATCATATTTGGTTAATTTTTTGGCCATCTTAACCTTTTCTTCATTATTAACAGAACCAAACAAAGCCATGGGGGACGAACTCTTCAGTCAAGTACCAATAATGACCTCGAAAAATGGCTAGGGCAGATTCGGCAACCTCACTGTCTATTTTTTTGTATTTCATCAATTCATTGTAGAATCTAAGATCATTTACAGGAGCGTCGGATGATTTAGTACAGGACAACCAATATTTTCCATAAAAAAGGGATGTAAATTGACAAAATCTCTCAAGTTTTTGAATAGTGATATCATCGTAGCCAGCTTGGTGAGAAAAGGCATACATTTTGTTGGTGTAAAGGATTGAAGCCATCCATCTGGCATGATGGAAGGCTCCTGGCTTAATCCTGAATTCCTCTGGAAGGCACTTCATTCAGAATGAGAATTGTCAATTCTCTATACTCATCGCGAGGAAGGGAACTCTTTTGGTTAAGAATATCATTCATGAAACTGATGTTGGATTCTCTCATATCTCTTAAATACCTATCTTTATTTCAAGGTGTCTGTGAGGCAGTTCAGTGTCAATTTTTTTACAAACAATTTCTCTAAAGTTCTTGAAGGCTTCATTTTCAGGTGAATTAGTTTTGCCAAATATTCTGATGTAGACAGTAGCCAAAAATCTTCTCAGAAATATGATGACAGCATGCCATCCACAGTAATTTTTTTCCAAGACGTTCTTCCACCTTTTGGCATGCACCTTCTTTCCATCCGGTGTTTGAGGCAGTTGTATCAAATACTAGCTGATCCGGTACTGTCTTTGATTTTTGCTACGGAGAGTAATTTCTCAAAATCATTTTCCCCAGTAATTAGTATTGCCAATCTTTCCTCCTTTCCACCTAATAAATTACAGATTATTTTGATATCTCAATGGATCAGAACATACTGGGGAGGAACGAAATCACCTTGGATGTCTTGCCAAGTTCTTTTTCTTGATATTGTAGCAGCTCGAACTGAAGTAGTTTTGGATATGCTCATTTCTTCTATGTTTTTGCCACACTCTGCGGCGACAACTGATGCAAAAACTATACGTTGCCTTATGAAGAGTCTAAGACGATCTGCCGTGTTTGGTACTAGTGTTGATTGAAGCAAACTACTTGGTCTTGGTTTTGATGGGCCTGGCTGGGGTTCTGGAGAATATTCTTCACTCGAAGAATTATCTGTGTCATCACTCTCAGTGATGGTTGGATTGCCTGATCTCTTTTCCATTGCTTTTCGTTCAGTTTCTCTCATTTGTCGCTTTCTTTCTTCATCGAATCTTACTTCTATCCTTTGCATTTTTGACACATAAGCTTCATCTAAAGGGCCAAGACACATCTTCCTCTCCCCTCTTTGGTCTCCTAGGAAATTTATGTCCTCTTTAATTTGTTCCTGAGTTCTTAGGGAATCCGTTCTTATCTCATGAAATACGTTTTGTGTAGAAATATCAAACATATCATTGAACTGACCAAAGTAACTTTGTTTTTTGGTTTCATAACATTTACAGCTCGTTATGTGTTTCAGCAAGTATCCGCCTTACCTTTAAAGGGAGTGCTCAAAATGACCTGAATACACACCTGAACACGCCTCGTCATAAACTGCTTCACACGTTCAAACATTCCAGGTATTGCTCGGATTTTCTGGCATCCTTGTTCTATACGTTGGCGAAATACTTCAACGTTGTCAATGGGTGTCACGTAAACAATGGATTTCAGATGACCCCACAGGTAAAATTCGAGTGGATTCAGGTCCGGGGAGCGAGCAGGCCACGCAACGGGTCCTCCACGGCCTATCCATTTATCAGGGAAATGGTCATCCAAATAGTCTCTGGCTACTCGACTAAAATGAGGCGGAGCGCCGTCATGTATAAACCACATACGACGTCGGACACCAAGAGGAACTTCATCTAGTAAATCGCTTAAATCATTCCTTAAAAAATTGGAATAGGATTCTCCTGTTAATCTTCCAGGCAAAAAAAAAAGGATTAATGAAGTTGTCGGCAATAAGTCCTGCCCATACATTGATACTAAATTGTTGTTGGTGCCTTCAATGGATAATGGCATGCGGATTCTCCTCGGCCCAGTGATAAGTGTTGTGAAAATTTATCACGCCATTTCTTGTGAAGGCAGCGTCATCAGAAAACAATACGGAGGATAGAAAAAGAGGATCGCGAGCACACTGTTGAAGGAACCAAGTACAAAAAGCCTCTCGTGGTGGGAAATCAGCTTCAGTAAGGCCTTGTACTCCCTGAATGTAATATGAGTAAAGCTGTTGTTCCCATAAAATTCTCCACACTTGTGTATCTTACACCCTCTGCTGCTGCTATCCTTCGGGTGCTGACATCAGGATATTCCCCCACGTGATTCAGGACCCGCTCCTCCAACTCAACAGTTCTGGCGCTGATTGGTCTACCACCATCTGAAACTCGCTTGTTGAATGATCCTGTATCACCAAGACGCTCGTCTATTCTCTGAAAGGTCTTCTTACATGGCAGACGGCGATTCGGAAACCTTTCCGCATAGAGACGTCTTGCTGCGGCCGCATTACACTCGCAAGTCCATACATGAGATGCATGTCTGCCGTTTCTCTGTTTGAATAAGCCCCCATTCTCATTTCAAATGCACACTATCACTGAATAGTACAAAAACTTTTAAGGTTTTTATTTTACTGGACTGCACTTATTCACGGTAAGAAGTTACGAATACGAACAGTGAAACACCGCGATGCACCTCTGACTGACTGATGGCTCTACACTCAACGATATTGAAATATGTCATAGAGTGTACGAAACATTACAGTCGGCAAGGACATACATCAAATAAGTCTCGTACACACTCACAAACATTGTCGGCAAAGTGTTTGTAAATAGTTTGCGGAAAGAATTGCTGGAACACAAAACGGGCTGTAACTTGGAAACAAAGCGATTTGGGGCATATGTTTATACAAGATTTTTTCATTGTTTTCAGGTCCTGAATCCATCCTGAAAGTGCGTCCCACATTTTAAGGAGCACCCTGTGTATATATATATATATATATATATATATATATATATATATATATATATATATATATATATATATATATATATATAGTGGACCTAGTTTTTAACGGTTTAAGGTGATAATGATTTAATTGTATGCAATGATTGATTGCTTATTAATGAAAGGCTATTTGAGTAGATCCACCATACTATTGGAAGTGACCGGTATGGCAGCGAGGTCACCAGCTTGGTTTACACCCAAGCAAATTAATGTTAAGGTTATAAAAGACACCTTATAGTTGTATTTTATTATGAAAATAAAGCCGTTATTTATTCACTGTGATATAACAAAGAATTGACAGTAATTAATTGGTAGTTTTACGTTATGCTTGTGACATAGACTTGGCTAATAAGATGAAATGTTAATAGCTTAATTGACACGTAATAAATAATGTACTCATTAATGGTATGTAAATGGCATGCGGCATGGAACATTGAATGGGCCTAGTAAATGATATAAAGAATGCACGTGCGTTTGGTACATTAAATATAATACTTGACACTGATTAAGTAGGCTAAATGATTGCATGGATGCACATAGATAATTGATGCGGCCTAATAATAATGGATTGAAATGCTTGCACAAATATCATTTATATATAAGAACATTATGTGATGTTAAATGATTACGTCAAGAGAATATTTAGTTAACATTCAAATATATGAATTGAACATAATGACGGATGATACGCGGAATTACGGTATTGAAATGACACTTGAGTTGGATGACAGGCCTACTGCGTTCTTTCACGAGAGTCAGTTGGACCGCTTAAATACACACTTTGGGAGTATAGCCTACCGTTCGGTGGTAGGCTAATGTAGGCTTCACAAGAGTACTTAGAATAGGAGGTACTTATCTTAGGACGATGTAACCCTGTTGAAGGCGGGTTGAAGAAAGATCTATTACCGAAAACTCGAGTTGTCGTTGTCCGTTAAGCCTCTTGAAATGATGGATGTAGGCTTCGTTCGGAAGCCTGAGGTGATGTTACTTCTCGAGGTGCAGGCTGGCCTTATGATCTTGCAGGCGTAGGCCTGTGGTGCTGAATATATCTCGAGGAATGTGGAGAAACTTGAAGGCCGACCCGGCAAACCGCAGGCCCGAAACGATTCCGGTTGGGCCTCGAAGGATTGCTTCTGCAGGCGGTCTGTAGACCTTACTTGATGATAAATTGTAGGCCTTGAAGAAAGTAGCGGCCGCGCCCCCGGCCAGGGGGCCGGAAAGCGGTTGGTGGACGTGTTGCTCACGTTCGATGATGTGAGTACGAGTGAGTGAGTGAGTGAGAATGAAAGCAAGTGGAAGCTCGCTTTTATACGTAGTTCCTGTGACGTAGGACTTCGCGCCAATTCGTAAGACGCCTTGTGAGCGCGTCCTTTAGTTGATAAGGGTTTTCGTTCGCGCCCTTTGGGAAGAAACAGACGTTCCCATTGTTTGACTCTTGCCCACGTGTGTTTTTCAAGAACCTTTGATGATAGCGTGGAAACAAAAGATTTCTGTCTATTTGCTGGTCTATTTCTTGTCGATCCGCTACAAGTAGTTCCCTCTCAGAGACGAAGGAACGATACTAAGAAGAAATACCATTCTGTTGGGAGACCTGATGAGGCCGCTCCGAGATTTGACGCTTGGCCTGGTATGTCGTGGAATTCCTGACGCAGGAAGGAGTGAAGGGTCGTCTCGGAGCGGGGAGATGCTCGGAAGAGGAAGCGCTGTTGTATGGGGTGGGGGTTCCGCAGGGGGGTGGGGTTGGGGTACGGCAGGAATGGGGGACAGTGAGGAGCGAACGGAGAAAACGAGAGGGGCAGGGGGAGTTCGAATGCTGTGCCCGTAACTCGTCGCGTGGTTGTTCTCGTTGAGGTCGCTCCTGCCGCAGGGGTTGGGCTTCGGCAGGAATGCGGAGCAATGAAGAGCGGACGAAGGAAACGAGAGGGGCCGGGGGAACTGTGTTGGAGTTCGAATGCTGTGCCCGTAACTCGTCGTGTGGATGTTGTCGTCGAAGTCGCTCCTGCCGAAGGGAGAAAAAGAAACGTCGTTCGAGTCCACGAGCAGCAGGAAGTAATCCACGGAATGATGCAAAGAGACAGTTGATGAAGGCAGGGGATCGCCAACCCTGTGCCTGAAGTGTTTGTTTTGCAGTTTGCCCTTTTGTTGCGTGGATGCATGTGTGCGCTCTGCTCGTTGACTTAAAGAATGCTTTCTTTTTAGGCCTTCCCGTAGGGATGGGGAAGGGTAACCCTCGTGCTTGAGGAAAAAAATTCGCTGGTGCAATGAGGCGCGACACCAGATTTATCGCCAAGTGATTTACCGTACAACGGCCGAGACGGGACCGTTGAATATTTTTGGACGAGGTGGTGACGAAAGAATGCGCCGTTTGAAACGAATTTGGGACTGACTGCAGCGCTAGGGGGTGGGGGGGGTGAGTGTTGCCCTGAGATGTTCGGGAATGATTTTCGTGAGTCCCTCCACGATCCGTTTGACGGAAGGGTTAGGGGTTAGGGGATAGTTCGAAAAAGCTATCTCTTTCTACGTTATCGAACCCATTCATAATTTTGAAAACCTGGATTAGATCACCCCTTAACCTCCTAGTCTCGAGTGTTGTCAATTTTAACTCCTTAAGCCTATCCTCGTAAGACTTTGACATAAGCGACGGAATCATCTTAGTTGCTCGTCTTTGAACTCTTTCGATTTTGTCTATATCTTTGCGCATATGTGGATTCCAAAATTGGACCGCGTACTCCAAATGGGGTCTAACTAATGATTTATAAAGAGGAACTATAATATTGCGCGATTTGTACTCAAAATTTCGAGCTATAAAACCTAACACTTTGTTCGCCTTATTGACCGCTGCTGTACTTTGTTTCGCTACTTTTAAATCACCCGTGACTATAACTCCTAAATCTTTTTCCTGCTCTACGCTTGTTAAATCTTTCCCTGACATACTATACGCAAAATTACCGTTACGGGAACCTATATGCAAAATTTTGCACTTATCAACGTTAAATCTCATTTGCCATGTGACTGACCAATCAACGATTTTATTCAGATCTTCTGAATTTTACCTCTATCTTCGTCATTAATCGCCCTACCACCCAGCTTCGTGTCATCCGCAAACTTTGAAACTGTACTGACTAGGCCGACATGTAAATCGTTAATATATATAAGAAAAAGCAAGGGGCCCAATACAGAACCCTGAGGAACGCCACTCGCTACATTAGCCCAACACGACTCCGCTCCATCAACGACCACCCTCTGTTTCCTGCCTCGCAACCACTCTTCTAGCCAATTTATTACTACACCCCTGATTCCATGAGCCTTAGTTTTTTCAATGAGTCTTTTGTGCGGCACGGTGTCAAACGCTTTTTGAAAATCTAAATACACTACATCAACCGCCCGATGTCTATCGTAAACGTCAACCACGCTTTGGAAAAATTCTAAAAGATTAGTTAAGCAAGATTTGTTTCGCCTAAATCCGTGCTGCGTATTTCTAACTAGCTTATGGAATTCTAAGTGTTCGACTATACGATCCCTAATTATTGATTCCAGTAGCTTACCTACAACAGACGTTAAACTGATTGGCCTATAATTTCCCGCCGCACCTTTATCGCCTTTCTTAAAGATAGGTGTTACGTTTGCTAACTTGAAATTATCTGGTACGCACCCCTCAGAAATAGACGCATTAAAAATCTTTGTTAGCGGCACAACAATGCTATCTTTTAATTCTTTTAGTTGTATGGGATATATGGAATCCGGCACCGGTGATTTACGCGTTTTCATTTTTCACTAACCACTATATTATCCAAAATATTACCATTATCAAACGGTATTATGTCCGTGACCGTAGGGATATTTGTTACATCTTCCATAGTAAAAACTGACCTTAAAAATTCGTTTAGCAAGGTAGCCATTTCCTTGTTTTCAGAAACTAGATCTCCGTTTAGATTTTTCAAAGGCCCCAAGACGCTTTTTACTGGATTTCTATTATTGACGTATTGAAAGAATCGCTTGGGGTTTTCTTTACCGTCACGAGCTATGGAGATTTCAAATTCGCGCTTGGACTTTTTTATTACACTTTTCGCTTCACGCCTTAGAGATATGTAGTTGTTTCGTAACCACAAATTGTCTTTATCGCACTTATGTAGCCTATAAGCCCTATCTCTACTCTTTATAATGTCTCCTACTCTAGAAGTAAACCACAAGGGCTTGTTGTTTACTTTCGCACGCTTAATTTTGTACGGTACACATTCCTCATTTCTAGTCCTAAATACTGTTTCGAACGATTCCCACATTAGTTTTGCGTTGGAGTTCCCCATCACGTTTTCCCTATTGACGTGTGACAATTTATTTCGAAATTTACTAAAGTCTGCGTGCTGGAAGTTATGAATTTTCGTCGAGTTAGCTGGTTTCGAGTGACTTACTGAGAGGACAAACTCTACCATATTGTGATCGCTTTTGCCCAACGGTTCTATTATTTGAAGATCAGTAATTAGCCTATCATCCTTAGTTATTACTAAATCTAAAATACTCTCCAACCTCGTAGGTTCCCCAACCTTTTGAATAAGAAAGCTATCCTCGAGAAAATTAACTAAACGATTACCTTCCGCGTCTCCCGGCATTGTATCGTAATTTACGTTAGCGCAATTAAAGTCACCCATAACTAAAGCCTGCTCACTACCGATTATTCGCTTTAGTTCACGATATAACGCTTCGTCCGTATCAGCTGTTTGATTAGGGGGCCTATATAAAACCGCAACAACAAGTTTGAAATCGTTCAATTTAAGTTCTGCTATAGTCGAATCTATCGGTTCTGGAATTGTGTGCTTTACTTCTATAACGTTCGCTATATTATCTTTGATATAGAACATAACACCGCCTCCTCGCCGACCTATTCTGTTTTTAACAAAAAGTCTATAACCTTTAATTTGATACTCCCCTACAAAGTCACGAGTTTCAGTGCTAAGCCACGATTCATTTATCGCAATTATATCATAGTCTTTACAAGCAATTAAAGAAAAAAATTCGTTTATTTTATTTCGTAGGCTACGAGCATTTAAGGATAGAACTTTCAAATTGTTTGTAATTGCGACAACTTCGCGAGCGCAGTGGAAATTTATGGAATTTACGATGGGACCGTTCGAGTTACGGCAGCCTGAAAAGAAGAGACAGTATTATGAAATAGTCTTCCTAAACGCGCAGCTCCTACGTCATTAAGATGAAGTCCATCTCCGAGGAACAAGTCCCTCCTGCCGCAGAAACTTTTCCAAAAATTCTCAAAATGCACTCCTTCCTGTTGGCAAAGAGACTTTAGGTTATTGTTAATATAGGTGTATATATATATATATATATA
>JAJOZX010003831.1:402500-457919 GCA_023014485.1 Bathynomus jamesi
GTGAGGAAGCTTATATCCATCACACTCGACTGAAAGAATGAATCATTGGTTTGTTTTCTTGGGCTGAAAGAAGAGACTGCTGGGAAGAATGTGATTGTCGTGTTCCCCGATTCAATCAAAGAAATCATGAAGTCGGCCAATGCAGGGACTACGGAAAGCGATTCATGGATCCTAGCAAGGGTTGCTGGTATTCTTCCGCAGGAGATCGAGCAAGGTCCATCATGATCTTTCAAATGGGAACTAGGAAAGATCGATCAATCTAAAATTCTTCCTCCGTATGACTCTTGAAGGACCTTCACTGCAAGCCGAGTCTAGCCACCCGGCGCCGACATTTGGACAGCTGAAAGCCTTCAACACCGTTTCGAAAAGGGCTAAGTCTAATACGAGCAAATCTCGCAGTCTGCTGCTAAGTTCCCTCCTTGGTGTTTACTGTTATTCTCATTTCAGAAGCAAGGTATTTGTTAACTCTTTCGCTGCTGAGCATGTTTAAATTCCATGAACGACGCAAAGCGAGTTGAAAAGTTTGATTTCGCATACTGCATTCGTACTGCATTGCATTCATTTATGTTTTACAAGTGAATATAGATATAGCTTAGTTACTCTTTAAAATAAAGATTTTTTTCTTTCGTAGCATGGCTAACTTAACAAATTTGATAAAAATGGATTCTCAATAGTAATTTCAAATAAGAATCTTATCTTATGACTATCCTGATGAAGTTGGAGTAATGTTTAGATAAAATTTAATATTGCGATTGAGTATGATAGTTTTCAAAACAGGGATCTATACACAATCCAGGTTTATCGGGGAAGGTTTTGCAATGGAATCTAGATTGACTTCTGATGCCATACAGGTAACAAACTCTACAAATTTTGGTTGGGTTACGGCTTTTTTCAGAGGTTACTTTTTCGGGAAAATGCTTTCCAACTAATCTTCGAATTTGTATTTTGCTCATGTCAGGGTTCCTTGGAGCTGTGAGTTCCTTCACAATTTCATGACAGAAATAAAGATAAGGGATGTCAAAATGAAAGTATATTGCAAAACGTGTCTCATTTCATTATACTAATAAAAACGGGTAAAAATCCCGAAAATAATCAGTAATGACGATTACTCAAAATATCTGGTATCGCCCATCCCTACTGGGGTTACATTACAACAAACACCAATATAACCAATTTGTATCATTCATAAGAGGCTAAGATGCCGTAAATCGCTAGATAAGAGATTAAAGTATGTCTGGGGAACGATTAGAAGCGAAATAATAGGAACGAGAGTTAATAAAATCCAAATGAATCACATCACTGACAATGTTAGTGATGCGTTCCTGGGGACACTTTTTGATCGCTGACAATGTCAGTAACACGCAGCGAAGAGGTCAATCTCCTGAACAGACCAACAGCTACAAAAGTATCATTCAACAAGTGTCCACGATTCACAAAGGAAGAGTTGGTTTGCCCGATGAATCTCCAGAACAGTGTTTTCCGATCACAACCCATCGTCAACTACTGCGAAAGAGGAAAGAGGCTTTCCATCGAACGGCCATGAGCCTCTTCCAAGTCAAGTCAACATGTGAACCAGGAATTCCTCGTAAGTAAGGATCAAGTGGGGAGGTTCATGTCGAAAGCTGCCTGCTAAAGACATACACGTTCGTACCTCAGCTGAATGTTGATGTCACAAGGGCTGCGATACCACCTATGCTTCCAATCACCGTCCAGAAGAACACATCCATCTTCGAAAAGTTCTTCAAAGAAGAATAAGAATGGCTGGGTCACGTTACACATTCCCTAACTCAAGGATCATTGATCATGCAAGGAAGTGCCATAGCCAGGATATCACGCCGCAGAGTTGAAAATGCAGATGGCAGTGAAGGAAAGCTTCCAACGAGCAAAGCTGTTCTTCCATTGTTTTATGAGAAGGCAAACTCTGCTTCAATGATCAAACATAGGCTGGAGAAACAAATGGAAGCTATCCAACACAATACTATGCAAATCCCAGTGTCGCTTTATCGAAGTATTTACAGTGGATGTATCCTGCCCTCAGAGAGGAGAACCTGGTACTCATGCTTGGCGGCAAGCACACAGAAATGGCAATGCTGGTGGCAAACAGGAACGTTCTTCAAGAGTCTGGCTGGATCACAGCATTTACACAGACTGGAATAGTTGGCCATGGAGTTGCTCACGCAACACATCGTGGCAATCGACTGACAAAGGCCCTTTACTGCCATCAGATCACAGTTGCTACTATCTGGAAGTTCAGAAAAGAAGCTCTGGCAATGAATCCCAAGTTCATGAACGATGAGTGAGCTTAGCTGCTATCAGCAATGAAAGAGCAGTCGTCAACATTCTACTTCTGGGATCTCGTGATACAGATGGAAGTACTTCTTCTCCTCGTTGTCCGAGCACATCGTGATGGAGAATTCTAACTGTATATCAAGGCCTTGGAATGGCTCATGCCGTTCTTATTGAGTTTGGCTCAGAGGCACTACGCACGGTGGGCAAGTGTGCACATCCGGGACATGCGGACTCTCCCGGAAGCAATCAGAGGCGAGTTTCTCGAGCACAAGACCTGGGTGATCCAAATAAGATTCTCAAGCCTCCCACTCAACCAGTGCCGCAAACAAAACAAGGATATCAAAGGGGTAGGCGGGATCATCGATTCACTGCAAACCCCAAGGCCATGGAGAGCTGGCTCGTATGTGGACCGACATTGGCTGAAGCCTTCACCAAGTTCATAGGAGAAGTCCTTGGGATACACACGGCGAAGAGACCCTGAAACATCATGGAGAAGGGAAAACCGTACAGTTCTTCTCACGGGACGTATAGGCTCTGGCGTCAACGACTGCGGAGCTCAGGAAACCCTTCGGTTGGTACTTCCCTGCGCTTGTGACGTTGGGAAGCGATATCATAACCGAGTCTTCCGTCAAGTCTCTAAGGAAAATCGTCGCGCTTGGCAAAGAACAGTACTCTCGATTCCAACAAGAAAGGTTAATTGAGCGTTCGAAGCACATCACAGACCTGGTTCGAAAGAGCAGCGTAAAAATCTTTGCTCTACCGAAAGGAACAATAGTGAAGAAAAAGGTTCATTCGAAAATTCGAGGTCTGATGCAGTCTTCCTCTCTCTTCGGGAAGATGTACATTTCAGCTCAAAACCGGAAAGGAGACCTAAAGTAATTTTTCTTCTACGAGATCTACGATTACCCTCATTCCTGATGGTGAATGGATCCATGTTCCTGGGAACGAAGGCCAATCCCTTGATATGTTTGCAGAAGGCTGTTGTTGGTTCTGAGGAACAGACAAATTATCCGCAATCCTTTGACTGCGTGATCTACAAAGAATCTGTTATTCTAATGCTGGTCACTCCAGACGCGACATGTACGTCGTTCGACAAATACGCTGAAGTCTTTCTGAAGCACAGATTCTCGACCCCTTGCTCAAAGATCGATCTTGTTTGAGGCGAATATTGGACCGAGAGCCTGAAGGAGCACACCAGAGAGGAAAGGGGTTCAGCATGAGGATCAGAGTGAATCAAAGTTTTCTCCAGGAAACGAGTGGAGAGATTTTCTCCGAGATATTATGAACAAGGCGGTGATCCAATTCATCAACTCAAAGGTCATGGCCATGGAGGAACTTTCAATAGGAGTTCAGAATGTCTACGATACATCGGGTACATAAAAAGTGTAATATAATTATACATATTTGCAATGGAATAGTTGGGTCTGATACTTTCCAAACAATAGGACAGCATTCTGCATTATTTTTAGAGGTAATACATGCATCAGCTGCTTCTATTCTCCATCTTGAAATCTATTTTCCCTTTTTTTTTGGCAGAGACTGAAGTACTTCACTTGGGACCAGGATCCGCTATTTCAACTTGTAACCATGAAGAGACTGACTCTCACATTGCTGCTTCATACCGCAGCAGAAGGTCTTGCAGTGATCAAGGTAAGGTGATCTGTCCCCTTTTTTCATCACTAATTTTTTATGAGAATTCCAAATTGCGTGTTATTGTTTAGATTCATCTTAATTATAATCTATTTTAATAAGAGGCCTAACAGCGTATTCAGTCACTTTATTCTATTTTTTTTAAAATTCGTTCCATAGACACTGACGTGGCGGTTATTTTGTGCGGACAAATGGTCAGACTTCCTCCAGGCGATGAAGTATCGCTCGTGCTCGGGAGGAGCAAAAGCTTGACGCAACTCTGTCTGAATGATTTGGTCGAAGGTTTGGATGCAGATATGGATGGTGCGCGCCCATCCTTCCACGCTTTAATAGGATGTGATACCGTGTTCGTCGTTCTTCGGGAAAGGGAAGGTTACGGCTTGGAACATATGGAGGCACTTCGGTGAGGAAATGACGCAGACGATGAAAGACCTGATGATAAAAGACCTTTTCCCGATCAGAGACTGGGATGAAAGCTTGCAAACCCTTCAGCGATTCGTGTGCCGCCTTTACGACAAAGCATTTGGACTCAAACAACTCAATCTCCTTCGGGAAACGTTGTCCTACCACAAAACCACAAAAGTAGAATGTCTCCCACCAACAGCGGATGCTCTGTTACTCCATTCGAACAGAGCCCTCTATCAGGGGTCCATCTGGGCCAGAAGTGGCACCTCTCTTCTGTAAATGCTATCTCCTAAAGAGTAAGCATGGAAGAAGGACTTAGATATTCCCTCCTCGAGATCCCGTTGGATGTCCCAGTCACCTCTTTCACCACGTCAACAGTGCAGATGTAAGAGGCCATGTCACTCCTGCACTTACAAACAGTGTACACTAGCCGGTACTCGGCTGTGCACTTGTTCCCGCGAGAATTGAGAATGAACAGGTGAGCTCATGAGTATGACCTTCACAAACGCCTAATAAAATACAAGCTCTGTAGTCATGAGTACTCCCGACGTCAATAAAACACTGGAAATCAATTTGTTTCATTGAACACTCCTGTTTGATATATCACATGATTTTTTTTTCAAAAATGCTATAACTAACCTTGGTCGTGACCTTGGTCATCGGTCAAGGTCACAGTTCAGGTCATCACAAGTATCATAATTACCTTTGTCTTATCGAGACGTTTGATATGACAGGTCACACAGCATAGTTTATGCTATTTTTAGAGAAAACAAACACAGTGGAAGATTGACATGTGACTGCATATGACCTCGTGTGTGTGACCTAGAGATCTGAGGGTTTGTACATGTCCTACTTAGTGTGCTTATGTTATTACAAAGATCACTTGTAATAAAATAATAAAAGCTTTGCCCTTTAGAGTAAGAAATTTTCGATCACACCATGGAATATCTATACCAAAATTCAAGCTTTTGACCACTGGTGCAACAAATCTGCGAATATTCCCCTGACTATATACATTGCAGAATCTTTTCAAAATTAAAAAACAACAAATTGGCATCATCTTTAAGAGCCTCGGAATCTCCTGGGGAGTCTGATTCCGCCGCTACCGATACCGGGAACGCAGACCAAGACAGCGAAGCTAGTTCTACTGCTGCCATTCGAGATATTCTGAGCCTCTGTCTGATTCACCTTTCATAAACTTCTGCAATATTCGTTTCCTTTCTTCAAATTTCCAGTCTGTTGAACACCGCCTCTCCTCCGCTAAATCTCTTCTCTTCCTGAAATTCAGGTGTCTGGGACGATTTTCTTTCCAACCTTTCAAATGTTCCGTGCGATGATTCCTCATTTCACAAAGGTCAAGTTTGCCTCCCCTCCTCTAGAGTTGGCCTGGTGAAGTTGGGGGTTAGTTTCTTGTACTCTCCATCTCAATCTGAGATTGTTCTGAGCCAGGCGTCTAATCTTCTCTTGAAGATGTTCACCGCAACACCACTCGTGTTCCTCAGTTCCTTGGGCAGCTGGTTAAACAGTCTTGGTCCTCTCACAACAAAACTATTTTCCTTCAGGGTTGAGGATGTTCCCCCTCTAGCCTTTAATTTGGGAACACGACGCAGTCTTCCTTTTCTACTTTTCACTGTTGTTTTGGGGGTTATAGGGTTCAGAGTAAGATTAGGGGCTAGTTTCTCCATTATTTTCCAAGTGTAAATAATGGTTGTTGACAGCAACCCCTTTTCTGTACCCTCCTACTTTCTCTATACTTAATTTTATTCCAAAAGTGGATGTTGCTTATACTATACGTACGCGACGACCTAACTTGCTCTTGTATTACCGAACTTGAATCCTTCGAATTCTACACCCTCTGGCTACGGTTTACATACCACTCTCAAACTAAATACCTCTGTGTTGTCTACCTTTCTCCTAATTCTACTAACTATCCAAAACTCTTTAAGTACCTCACTTCCAAAGTGGAATACATTCTATACCACTCACCTTTCATTGAAATTTGTATTTTAGGAGATGGTAATGGTGAACACTGAAATCTCCTAAAATGGAGATTTCATTGTTTACCATCGCCTTTGGCTTACAATTTCTCCATTTTGAATGACATAAAAGAGATTGTACAGCACCCTACTCGTATCCCCGATCGTCTTCTCACCACTCATTCTTCTTACTGTCAAACTTTTTTCTCGATCGCGCTCCTCCGACTACAGTCTTATATTTATTTCCTGTCCTATCGCTCCAATTCGGCCTTTGAATCTCCCTAAGAGGAGGTGGCTTTGGCATTTTGGCGACGCTGCTTACACTGGTCGACAAAATCGAACGTTTTTCTCTCATCAAAGATGTATACACACTTTTCTAGACCGGATTTGTACGCTGATTCCAAATCTGTTTTCAGTTTTCCTGTAGCACATCTAGTTATCGAAATATGACTGGTGTTAATTTCAGCACAATTTATCGTAAAAGTACAACTTTATTCATAAAAAGAAATGTACACCAACCTAAAAACGTTGCGAGTACGATTTTCTTTTGTAAACCTTTTCGGGATAGTCGCGGTAAAACATCCAGAAGTAATCTGCCAGCATGCTTTCGTTCCAGAAACCTTGGTAGCGATTTTCCGTTGACTGGATGTCTTGATGGAAGCGCTCCCCCTGTTCGTCACTCACCGCGCCAAGGTTTTCGGGAAAGAGATCTAGATGCGAATGTAAAAAATGTATTTTCAAGGACATGCGACAGCCCATTTCTTGATATACAGGGGTTGGACAAAATAATATGAACACCTTGATAAATGGCGGTTTTTATTCTTAATATGGAGTTGGTCCTCCTTTAGCGGCAATAACAGCTGTAATGCGTCGGAGAATTGATTCATACAGCTTTTGGACAGTGGCTAGAGGAATCCTGAGCCATTCTTCTAGCAAACCCTGCTCCAGTTCCTCCAAAGACGCCGGCGGTGGGAATCGGCTTCTGACCTGCTGCTCCAACTGACACTACAGATGCTCGATAATGTTAAGATCCGGGGATTATGGAGGCCAATCCAAGCGTTCTACTTCACTAACATGCTCTTCAAACCAGTTTTTAACGACCTCAGCGGTGTGGATTGGTGCATTATCATCCTGGAAGACGGCGCCGCCATTGGGAAACAGCGTTTGGACCATGGGATGGACCTGGTCAGCCAATATTGACAGATAGACCTGGGCGTTAACCCTACCATGCAGTACTACAGCTGGGCCAAGAGTATTCCACGATATTGCTGCCCAAACCATCACAGATCCGCCTCTATGCTTAACGGTTGGGGTCAGGCAGTCGGGGTCATAAGCATCTTTAGGCTGTCTCCAGACGTAAACTCGACCGGAACATGGAAATAGCGTAAAGGAGGATTCGTCGGAGTAGACTACATTCTTCCACCGGTCCATTGACCAATTCTTATGGTCATTACACCACTTTCTGCGCCGCTCAATGTTGATGTGCGAAATGAAGGGTTTGGCAATTGCAGCCCTCCCATGGTATCCAGCTCCATGGAGCTCGCGACGTACAGTTCTGGTCGATACCGGGCTTGCAAGATGCTGGTTAAGCTCTGCAGTCACTTTTGGAGCTGTGGTCTTATGGTTCTTTGTCACAATGCGCTTTAGCACCCGGCGGTCTCGATCACACAGCTTCTTCTTGCGTCCACTATTGCATTTGTCGGTGCTTGTCTTTCCATGGTTTTGGTATGCAGACATGACCATAGAGACAGTTCCTCTGGATACATTGAACATCTGAGCGGTTTTCGTCACCGATGCACCAGCCATCCGCGCTCCGACAATTTGCCCTCTTTGGAAGTCTGACAGGTCTTTCATAACTGCTAATTCATAATTCACTCAGATCTGTAAAAACAACGTGAGGGTTATAACATGACGTATACACTCTCTGTTACGCATTTAAATAGGTTTGCCAGTCATTTGACCGTTTACTTTGTGTCTGAGCAGTCCGTAAAGATAACCGGTGAAATCGGCGGGTGTTCATATTATTTTGTCTAACCCCTGTACATCGAGCAGTTTCTGAACTCCATCTTTGTATACAGGAGACTTGTGGTTACCCAAGAAGTTTCCACAAATCCATTTGAAAACCTGCCATGCTTTTAGTTCAAGGCATTGATGCGTTTTTCAAAGCCTTCATCCTGCCCTCCCTGATTTGTGGCCCCCACAAAGATTCCCTCCTTCAATTTCGCGGCACTGATGTTTGCAAATTTCTTAACAAGGTATCGAAACCCTTTCGAATTCGCCTTGCCTTGCCCATCACTTTCACAAAATTTTTCATTAAGCCGAGCTTAATGTGGAGAGGTGGCAGGAAAACCTTCTTTGGATCAACTAAAGGAACACACTGGGCACTGCCTGTTCCTGATTCGTATGTGCTTCTTTGATGCCAGTCACGTTTGATGTAATGATCCGCGGTAGCACGGCTGTTCGATAGGCATAGGAAACAACAGTATTTCGTGAACCCTCCTTGCATGCCCATTAACACACCAATGACTTTGAGATCATCACAGATATTCCATTGATGAGTGCTGTATTGGATTGCTTCGAGTAGTACATTCATGTTATCGTACGTCTCCTTTAGATGAACGGAGTGGGCGATCGGGATGGACGGCTTTAACCCTTTAACGCCGGAATTGTTTGTAGGGTTAAGTTATGAATGCGTGTATTTGAAACGTTATTAATATGTAGCCGTCGTCCTTTTAGGGTTAAGTTCCCGTTATGTAGTAAGTGTTTCTGCTTGAGTCTCGAGGAGAGAAGTTCTGATTTCTCTTTGGAGAGGGCTAGGTCTCTACATTCAACTCGTTTTGGGTAAGCCTCTCCGGCTCCGATTGCTCTTCATCAGGTATGTAATCAAGATCGGCCGAAGGTCCCGCATCTCTGCCAATCGCACCTTCGTCGGATTCCCTTTCGTCTTCTAATGAATCGAGTCCATGCTGTGGAGGTACCGGAATCGGCATCGTGTCATCGTGAGGGATTGGTTTGATCGCCGAGTCTACGTTCGGATAAACGATGTTATGCTTGTTCTTCACGGAGAATCCAGTTATGTTAACATTGCAAAAGTAACAATCGCATGATCGTCTCTCGGCTCCCTCCATATCATGGGTATAGCGAACGGCATCGACTTTTTCCTTTGGTTCAACCAGTCACGTAATCTACAGTATTCGAAATTCGAACAAGCGGTACAGATAACATGTGGCGCCCACGCCTTATCTTGGTCGCCTAGTGGACAGCTGAAGTATAACCGGTAAGTTTTCCGAGCTATCGTGATTGTACGCCGTTGTGATTTAGTCGCGAACGAGCCACGCACGTACCAGAAATTGTCGGGGTGATTTTTACACGTTCGAGGCATGATGATCGATGTTGATGTAAATTACCTAAATAATTAAAATGTGTAAGTGGGCAACACAAAACACAACACACAACTAGACTGTTACGTCAAAGAATAAAAGGGTGTACATGTGCAACGTTTGCAAATTTGTGGCCAGCAACTCTTCTCACCTAAAATACCACAAGACAACCTGCGGAAAGCCTAAGTTGAAAAGACAAAATGCCATACGTATAAAGGACGCATATTATATATTGTGTATATACTGTATATATAGTATTATATATTATATATATTATATACTATATAGTATTATATTATATATATATTATATTTATTACATATATTATGATCGGTCTCATCTCGAAAACTAGACGTGCTACAGGAAAACCGAAAAAAGATTTGGAATCAGCGTCCCAACAACTTTCTAGCGCACCCATAATTGTGATATACGTATCTGACGAAAAATACTTGTTGACCAGTGTTATGAGACCCTTCGGCACTATTTCTCTGATTTCCCATGAAATGACTACTGCTTCCGTGGCAGAGGCCCCTCGAGGCCGCTGAGCCCATCACGGAGGTGATTCGCTTAGGCATTAGGGTGTGTCAGTTTTGTCAACTTTTTTCAAATCAATTTTGGTAGTGAAAATATAGTCTTTTCATGTCAAAACTTGAAATTGGCCAACCAAAATGAAATAAAATAACCCTTACCTACATCAATTTTACCTTAAAGTTTCAGAAATTGACTCTTTTACTAAATAATAGGACATAAATTGATTACCGTATTTTCCGGCATATAAGGCGCACGAGCATATAAGACGCACCCCAAGTTTGGCAGGCATATTCTTGAAAAAAAATATTTATCACTTGTAATTTATATCCAATTGTGTAGGCATGCCTTCTCTTTGACTCCATTATAATAGGGTATTGGTAATCTGAAAATTGTAAACTTGAATAACTGTTCAACCAACAGTAGAATGTTTGTGTCAGAGAGAGGGACAGAAGTATCATAATGGTAAATCAGTAATCATATTCGTCCTTAGACAGATATGAATACTGTGTTGTATGCTACTTCATGCCCCTCTCAGTAAAACAAATATTCCACTGTAAGTTAAACAAGCTCCGGTTTCAAAATGATGAAGCCGTTAGTGAGCCAGAGGCTGACTGCTTATGCGCACAGCGCAGCTGAAAGTGGTGGGACCTTGCGCAGCATAGCCTGTTGTCTGCCCAACCAACCACCAAAACAAACATGGCTGCCTGTTGTTTACGGTAATAATGTCATCGAGTTGTATAAAACAGACAACATGCACAAACCAGTGGTTTGTCGGACAAGGGCTAATGACCCTCACACTTTACAATTATTTACAACTGTTGAAGCTGGTTTGCTTATTACGTAATCTATAAATTATAATTTATAATAGTTACTAATCACTCTAAAGTAATCTGGGAACCAGTTTTGTAGGGGAGGTGTTTGGAGTTCAGTTTATCGATACCGCAGCACCGTAACCACCACTTGCCGGTAACCAAAAGCCTACCCATGACCCTGACCTTGAGCATATAAGGCGAGGGGTGGTTTTCTGAGACTTTTTTGGGGAAAAATACCGCGCCTTATATGCCGGAAAATACGGTAACTATTCATCTGTCACAGAATTATCCCACTGATCGCATATGGAGTGTTTTCAAGGTCATATAGTTGTTGTACAATGTACAAGTCACAACATGAATAGAACTGTCCCTCACTCTTAGTCCTCAGTTGCCTCTTAGATGTCATAGACGGTGGTTTGCTGTTATTGCTCTTGTACCTACTTCATAGTTATTCTACTAGATGAATACTACAGTTTAACTGTAAGTATGGATTATTGATTATTACAATTATTTATTTTTATCATATTCTTCTGTCTAATTATGTTGTAATCCCATGAAATATTTTTTTATTCAATTTTAGAACATCGAATGACTAAACTTTCAAACATCGTAATTGATATAAAATACTTAAATGTTTTTCTTTCTTTTCAGATATTCCTAAGATGCTAAAATTGAAGACAAGAGGTCAGTCGTCATGTCACTTGAGCCTGTTAGTTGGTACAGGCAAAGAGCTTCCTGTATCAGAACTACCAACAGTGCGAGACATGCTGAGACTAGGGTTACTCCTTCGTGAACAAAATACAAAGGATAGAAGGAACTACACAGAGAAAGAGCTCATAAGGGACATGATTCCCTCTCTTCTGCATCAGTGGAAAAAAGCTAATGTGTTATTCAAACCACCTGTACTCAATCAGTATTGAACTATTGAGCTAAAATTAACAAAGCTGAGGCACAAAGCAGGTGAGACATCACTTGGTAAAGGAAAACTAGCAAAGAAAAATAAATTTCTGCACTCTTCTTGACATTTTTAACTGCCAGTGTCCCATAGAGTTGTGTTCTGAAGCCAATTGTTCTCCCTTATGCAGAAGAGAACCTCACCCTCACATTGATTGTCGCTGTCCTCGTGAGAAGAAGATCCCTGTTTTGGAGCTGGCTTTCATAAAGGCGCAGAGAACAAAGGAAGGAGGCCAAGGAAGTATGCAGATTGGTTCGGCAGATTATTCAGAAACCAAAAAACAGATTGTTATTGCTAAGAAAAAAGAGAAAATCCGAGAGAGGGAAGAAAGGAAGAAAAAGAGTGAAGATGCCACCCAAAGAGATGAAGAGCTCTATCAAGAGGTTTCTCACTCTTCTTTGAAAGCTCTTCAGATGAACAGAAAGAAGCAACATCAGATGATAGCTCCAAAATGCCATCTGAACCTTCGCCGAAGAGAATGAAATACAACACTAAAGACATCTCAAACATTGCCCTTGCCAGTATTCGCCACCATACGGGGCTACGAGAGACTACAGAGATTGCCACTGCCGCTTGGATAGATGCAGGCCTCATCAGCCGAGAGGATACATCCTTAGTGATAGATCATAATAAGATAAGAAGAGCACAAGAAAAAATAATGAAGGAAATATCTGATCAGCATGAAAAAGGTTTGAAGGAGGAAGGTCTCTCTTGCCTTTTGTTTGATGGAAGAAGAGATGACACAAAAGTTCTCCTAGAGGTAGAAGGAATGGACAGAAAGTTTCCCGGTCTCATCAAAGAAGAACATTACTCTGTGTGTTGCGAACCTGGTGGCCGCTATTTGTTTCACTTTGTTCCTGAAGCAGAAGTAGAAGGCAAGAAACATGCAGAGGCAATTGCTGATCAAATAATATGTTGGCTTCAAGAAAGAAGACTTGACAGTTCACTGCAGGCCGTTGGTGGAGACTCAACTGTGGTGAACACTGGATGGCAGGGCGGGTGTTATGACGCATTTAGAGAAAAAACTTGGAAGAAGGCTTGTTTGGATTGCATGTGATTTGCACACAGGGGAACTACCTCTTCGTCGTCTCATCCAGGAACTTGATGGTCCTACAAAGAGCAACAACAAGTGGTCAGGCCCCCTTGGCAACATGCTAGATGAAGCAACGGAATTAGAAATAAATACAAAATTTCCAAAGGTCTAAGTAGGCCCTTCCCTTCCAGTGTTGTCTGAAGAAGTTATCAAAGACCTCAGCACGGATCAATCTTACGCTTATCGTATTGTTCAAGCAATCAGATCAGGAGAGTTGCCTCAAAATCTGGCTCTCTTGGAGATTGGACCCGTAAGTCACAGTCGTTGGTTAACTACAGCGAATCGTTTCTGCAGGATTTGGGTTTCCAAACATGCACTGAAGGGCAAAATGCTACAGAATTTGATGTTGATTGTTGAATTTATTATTGGGTTTCATCTTCCCCACTGGTTCAATGTAAAACTTAATCCAATGTGGATGGAGGGGCCCAACCACATCTTGTTTCAATTACAGCTACTGAGAACCCAAAGGAAAGTAGTGGTGGACATCGTGTTACCTGTGGTGAGAAGGTTCGCTTGGTATGCTAGGCCAGAGGCAGTTTTGCAAGCAATACTCTGCAGCCAATGTACCAAAGAGCGAACTGAGGCTGTGGAAATCATTCTAAAGCTTAGAGGAACATCACTAGATGATGACCAGCTGGGAGACTGCTCTGTTCAGACAAGGAAGGTACCTCCGATAAACGTCAATGCCACGAAATTGTCAGAATTCGTTAACTTGAGTTCGGAAGTTTTGGAGCCACCACTGACAACATGTATAACAAACAAAGATTTAACACAACTTAAAGAGGCCCCAATGCACGTGCCAAAGTGGCCTTCTCACACTCAGAGTGTGGAGAGATGTGTGAAAATGGTCACAGAAGCAGCTAGTCAAGTTTACAGTCACGAGAGGCGAGAAGGCTACATCAAAGCGCAAGTAGCAAGCCGAATGCTGATGTCAAGGAACCGCAGCAAAAAGGACATGACTGCATTGGTTACTTTCAAATAAAGACTCTGAATGATATCTTATTTCCACTTTAATTGTTGATAGGATGTTTGCGCACATTTGTTATTTTGTTACGAATTTATGGAAAAATGGAATTTTTGAATTAAAATTGATGTAGGTAGGAGTTATTTTTTATTGTTTTTGAAACAAGGATATTATTTTGTATGCCAAATGGTTACATTAAATTGCTACCAAATCACATGATTTTCAATTTAGTCATTTCACCCCCAAAATTGACACACCCTATTGGGCATGGAGGTGTATATTCCATATACGTATTTCTTCTACTCAACCGGTCAAATCTGGAACAAACTTCCTCAATCCATTTTTCCCCCTGTCTGTACCTCCAGTGTTTCAAATGCAGTGTGTTCAGGCAACTCGAAAACGTTGGACCTTCATTTTGTTCTTTTCTTCTTCTATGTGGAACGTTTTTGCGGGCGTTCGCCATTGGTTTCTCCTACCTGCATAAAAAAATAATATAAATGTTAATGTTGTCATGCTTCATATTCTTTATTTACTTATTATTACGTGGACACGATATTTTGTACCCGTTTATATATATATGGTGACATTCCGGAAATTTCTTTTTTCGTCTCGTTTTCTCACGGCTAGAAGTAAATAAGGTGGTGAAATCGGAACACGTGGGCCGAAGCCCGCATGGAAAATACGGATTTCTTGATGATTCCAGAAACTGCTAGAAATTTCCACGTCATCAGAACGCGGCTATAAAAGCGTGAGCCCACTTTAATTCTTTCTCATTCCTCATTTCGCTCAGATCTCTCTCCGACCTTTGTCACAGAAACTCCCCTCCGCTCTGCCTCACTCGACGATCCATTTCATTCACTCCGACCAGACTCCGACTTTCGCTTCACTCTACATCCGTCCATTCGACTTCGATTCTCACTTCTCGTTCAATAAGAACTTCATCGCTGTTGCAGCCACTTCATCCGTCGTACAACCTTTTCAGCCAACGCCCACTGCTTTACCTACCGTCGTAATCACTTTCAAATCCACGACCCCAACATCGAAGCTCTCACATACCTTTCGTTTGTACATATCCTTTATTAATGCTGTACCTAATTTGTTATATGCTATTTGTGACTGTTAATAGAAAGGTAAATTAAATTATAGTTTTCTTAACCTTCCACCTTGGAACTACTGTATACATATTATCTAGGTGCATGACAAGGCATATTGAAGTTTCAGGGTGACTCGTGAAAATGTAGTATAAAACTGCCTTTTATAAGAACAAAACCAAAATGAGGTTTATGTTCAACCGATAAATCAAATGATATTCCTATTTATTTTTAAGTCATTTTGTGTTCCATAACAGCAATCGCCCATATGATCCATCCTCTTTCAAAATAATAGATATAATCTACACCAACTGACCTCCACATAGCTGAATCATTTCGTATTCATAGTGTTATTCCAGCCATCAATGAATAAATTGCATCATTTGACTTAGCCATCGCAAAATCAATTCTACAAGAACAACTTAACGCCACACCCGACCAACAAAAGCCCACATTCACCCCCACAAGTAAGTGAGATTTATATTCCTTTAATATTTTTATTTTAAGTCACAGATTTCTATATTTTAACTTTTTTTATTTTCCTAAAATATTTTGATGTTTTACATTATATGTTGGAGTTGAACTAATTTTTTTATATGTATCATTTTTCCAAACGAACGGTAACCTTTTCACAAATATCTTACGCATGGTACAAATAGTCCAGGCAATCTAGAGCAAAAATAGCTTCAACCTGGGCAAAATTGCTTCAGAAGCTTTCTAAACTGTTTCCAGCTCAGGAACCATTGCAGAATAACATATCCAAAATCCGACAAAATTGGACCCAGGGAACACCCCCAAAAATGAAATTCAAAATGGCGGACTGGCAGTTTCCTACGAAATACAATAAATTTTAATTTCGCTTTGTAGAGAGAGTTATGACGTTTTTCTTGATCAGTAAAATGTTTTAAAACACATTTTCGTTTCTAAATTAACCTATATGACACTAAAAATTGTATTAGACGGCTAGTATTAAACTATGACGTCACGTAATGTAAATAAAATATACTGTATGGAGTGTATGTGAGAATGGACATTGCTACATCTTTATAAACTTATATTATATACAACTCTTTAATTCCTACTACCACTATCAAATCTGCGTATTTGTGCTTGTCATTTTCTTTAAAACTGTTATTATGTACTCCTTTTAAATACTGCAACACAGTTTATTAATTTGTGTTTTCTGTTTCAGACTGACTCGGTGTACGGCTGACTCGGTGTGTGTCCGCCTTCAAGAATGCAGACCCCTGAAGAATTGTGCGTGATTTGTAAGGAGAAATTGGACAGCGGACAGGAAGTGGTTCACATCTCGCAAAAAGGAGCAGATGGTATAAATGCATCCAGCCGCAGCCGTGGAAGCGATGTTGTTGCAACAGCTGGAATAAGTGTTCACGTTGTATGTAGGAAAAGGTTTACGGATAAAAAGACCATTGAAATAAAGAAGCGACAGACCGCAGCCGAGGCAATACCAAGGAAAAGTGCTCGTTTTCATGAATACGCATTTTCCAGTGCTACTCACTGTTTGTTTTGTGATACCTTTGTGGAGTTTTTTCCAAACACAAACCAAAATCAGAGCATGTCAAAATAAGAACTACAGAGTTCTCCGAAACCATAAAAAGGTGCTGTGAAAGCCGCTGCGATGAATGGTCGTTTAATGTAAAAGGCCGTCTGGAGTATTATCTTCGTGATCTTCCTGCTGCAGATTGTGTCTACCATCACACCTGCAGCGTAAATTTTCGAAGTGGAAAAAACATTCCTCGCGCATACTCCTCCGACGATCATGATTCGAAGAAAGGGAGACCAACTAATGAAGAGCAACACCAAGCATTCCTTCAGACCTGTGCTTACCTGGAAAAGAATGATGATGAACAACTGTTGATTGGAGACCTAATTTCCAAAATGGAGGAATATCTTCAAAGAAGTCAGAGCTCTGTCTACGAACGCAGGCACATGAAGAGAAAGCTTTTAGAACGTTACGGAGACAAGATCATAATATCAGGTGAAAGTGGGAAGGCAGATGTAGTAACACTACGAGAGACAGCTAATGAAATTCTTATAGATTATCACAAAAAGTCGAAAGAATGTGATATAGATATAGAGCTACAGAAGATTTACCTAGTAGAAGCTGCTGCAAAAATAACACTGGGGAACAAATTTCAACTTTTTGTCTATTGAATTAGATTTGACAGTTAGTTCTAGGTAATTTGGATGCGCTGAGCACGAAGTTTTACTCGGTTTTGCTCTATCAGGTCCTGATTTTGCACAACACCCCTCCTCTTTCGTCGTATTCATAAAAAGGTTTTTTTCTCAATACTCGCTGTCTTTTTGCAGTTACACATTATGCAACTAGGTTTTATCTAGGTATTTGTACCTATTGTTATGGTATTGTTGTATTATGTATATTTTTATATGTAACACCCTAAAAATATTTTTAATTTTGTCATTTTTAACCCATTTTAATATTAGTAAATTAAGCTAAAAATATCATAGAATTCTAAAATTTTCTCGAGCGTTCCTGTTCTCTGTAGAGTATTCTAGAGGGACAACTAAAATATATAAAAGCGACTCGTTTCCAGAGTTAATCAGTCAATTCAATCAGTCAGTCAGTCAGTCAGTTGAGTTAGTTAATTAAGTTTGGGCATTAACATAATTTGAATTGGCATATGATTTAGTGAGTAATTTTGTCATCGTGATTTAATATAGTTGATTTAATTAGACGTAATTTATATTGTACCTACTCATCCGTGTTTCTAGTTTAATTTCATAGATTGTAAGTACCTATTTCATAATAAGTACCTATTTAAACTAATTTTTGTGTTTATATTTCAGATTTTCTTAAATTTATATGAATTAAGGGCTTTAAATACCTTTACAAATTGGCAGAACAATCAAGCAATATGTCATCAAGCACTAGAAAGTTCAAATGCAAAAACAACCCTGATTCCTTCTGTTATATATGTGGAAATTTTACACTTCCACATCAAGAGCAAATATAACTGACTTCGTAAAAAGAGCTTACTTAGCTTATTTTGGCATAAAACTGGGGGACCAAGATAAATCGTGGGCTCCACATAAAGCCTGCACTATATGCATTGAAAGACTGCGACATTGGACGAAGGGTTCGGATTCAAAAATACCTTTTGGAGTTCCGATGGTAAGTTTATGATTTCATAAAACTACGTAATTTAATCACTAGTATACTGTAACTTACCTAAATGTAATTGTAACATAGGTACATAAACAAATTTACAGAAAATGTTTATAAGAATCTCAAATATTGCATAAGGTTGAAACACATAGAAATGTTAAATGTTTGGGTGATAACTTTTGATAAAATTCATAAAAACAAGTCTCTCGTCGCTTTTGTTAACGCTTTACAATTTTTTTTCCATATCAGGTGTGGCGAGAGCCTACTAACCACGAGACCGATTGCTACCTTTGCTTTGTCAAGACTTCGGGCTTCACTAAGAAAAATAAACATTGTATCGAGTACCCAAATTTCGACACCGCGATACGACCTGTGCTACATTCAAATGAGATCCCCATTCCAAATTTAAGGGTCTGCCAACTCAAGAATTAGTTGAAGATGTTCCTGAAAATATTGTTATGCACTTTGAGGAGTCAGACACCGATTTTGACCCCAGCGTATTTGAAAGTCAAAACGATCCGCAAAAGTTTAACCAGCCGAGTTGAATGATCTTGTAAGGGATCTAAATTTGCCAAAAAAGGCTGCGGAAATTTTAGCTTCAAGACTTAAAGAGAAAAACTTGCTTACTTCAAACACATACATTTCATTTTACAGAAAAAGAGAAGAAGAACTTGTTAAATATTTTAGAACAGAGGATAGTTTAGTATATTGCTGCGACATAGTTGGTTTGTTAAAGAAGATGGGGGTTGAGTCTTACGCTGCAAATGATTGGCGCTTGTTTTTAGACAGTTCGAAAAGAAGTCTTAAGTGTGTGTTGTTGCATAATGGCAATCTATACGGCTCGATACCGATTGGGCACTCAACAAAATTAAAAGAAAAGTATGAACATATAGAAAAGGTTTTAAATCTTATCAAATATAGGGAGCACGAGTGGATCATATGTGTTGACATAAAAATGGTTAATTTTCTGCTAGGACAACAAGGAGGGTATACTAAATATCCCTGCTTCCTTTGCTTATGGGACAGCAGAGGCAAGGAAGAACATTATTTCAAACAAATCTGGCCAGCACGAACATCACTTACTGTCGGAGAAAAAAACGTAATTAATCCACCTTTAGTGAGCAGAGATAAAATCATATTTCCTCCTCTGCATATAAAACTAGGCCTCATTAAACAATATGTAAAAGCTTTAGATACGAACGGCGAGTGTTTCAAATACATAACTTCAAAATTTCCAAGTTTAAGTTATGAAAAAATCAAGGCGGGAATTTTCGACGGTCCACAAATAAGAACAATGATTAAAGACAGCAATTTTCCTAATGTCATGAATGAACGCGAAAAAAATGGCTGGTTCTCATTCGTGGACTTGATAGAAAACTTTTTAGGCAATTATAGGGCAGATAACTACGAAGAAATCGTAAAAAAACTTTTAAGGGACTACAAAGAGTTAGGTTGCAATATGAGCATAAAAATGCATTTTTTGAATAGCCATCTTGACCAATTTCCAAGTAATTTAGGTGATGTAAGTGACGAACAAGGGGAGAGATTCCACCAAGATATCAAAATTATGGAGGAACGGTACCAAGGCCGCTGGGATTCCCACATGATGGCTGATTACTGCTGGTGCTTGAAAAGAGACCTGCCATCAACAAGCAAATACGCTAGAATGTCTTACAAAAGAAAATTTTTGCCACAGTGAAAGCTTCATATCTGTTTGTTTTTTTATTTTAAGTCATTTCTATCGTTATAATGTAATTTTACTGTAGTTTGAACTGCTTGTATTCATGAAACTTGAAAAAAAAATTTAACACATGACTTAATTTTTTAGTCCTAATTTGAAAAATCTGGAAAATGGCACATAGGCTGTCGACAAGAATCAGGACCTGATAGAGCCAAACCGAGTTGAAATTCGTATTCAGCGCACCCAAATTACCTAGAATCAAGTGTCAGATATCATTCAATAAAATACGTGTTGCGCAGTGTAATCAGAAGTGATATCAAGTCTGTCGACTCGCCTAGAAAAGATGTGTATCCATCTCCAAATGACATCACTGCAGAAAGTGCTCTTGATTACATTCCCAACAGTCTGAAATTGCTATTATCAAAAGCATTTGCGGGACAGGATGCTTCAAGAAAAATAGGTGCAATTGGGCAGAGCATTATGCAAGCAACCCGTCCTAGAGGATTACTATGTCCACTACAGATCGGTTTGTCGGTTCAGCTACACCACAACTTTAGGTCAAGGTACCTTATTGACGTTCTCCATCAGCTGGGTTACTGTTCGTCGTATGCAGAAGTAACAAGATTCGAAAGAAACGCGGCGCTGGCAAGTGGGTCTGGCTCTTTTACTTGATGAAAACACTGCAGTCCTTCTAGCAGCAGATAACGTCGATCATGATGTCTGCACTTTGGATGGGAAGAATACCTTTCATGGAATGGGTATGATTGCCGCAATAACTCCGAAGATCAAGATCCACCCTTCTATTCACAGGCGTAATGTTGGTGACAATGACATTAAGAAGATTGCAACCGTTGACATTAGGGAATATAGACACGCGAGAAGCATGTTGAGGGACATCTCATTCCGCGAACTTCCAGTACCCACTGCCACCATAAGTCGACTTAGTCTTCTCTGGCAGATATCTTCAGCAGAAAGATCAGGTCCAAGTTGGTCCGGAACAATGCAGGCAATTCACGGTGGATCAAGTGTCTCACATCCAGGTGTGGCGTCGATCACGTTCCTTCCCATCATAGATATGTCGCCAACTGACATGACCTGCATATTTTCGACATTACTATATTTGAGCAAGATAGCACGCGATCAAAAAGTCCCATGCATTATTACCTTTGATCAGCCTTTGTTCTGGAAAGCTTCCCAAATCATCAATGAACAGAGAGACCTGCAGGACATTGTTTTAATGCTGGGATCATTTCACACTCTGATGAATCTTTTGGGAGCAGTCGGTACTCTTATGAATGGTTCAGGATTGTCTGAAGTACTTCAAGAAATATACGGACCAAATGCCGTGCAACACATGATGTCTGGAAAAAGCTGTTTCAAGAGCGATACGTGGTCATATGATAGTAGATGCAGCTCTTAGTACCTTACTAGTCGCAGACGTTTTCCCTCGTAATGAAGATGGAACTCCTCATGACCTCCATAAGGAAGCTTGTGACCTGCTCGACGATGTTATGACCGCCAAACAATCAGTTGAGGATGTGGAATCTTCGAATGCATTGTCTCAGATTGCTACCACTTTGGATGCGAAGAAAACTGACCTACAATCTACTTCGCAAACAAGTCAACTCTGGTTGGAATATCAGCGAATGATCAACATTGCACGTTCCTTGATAACAGCAGACAGAACCGGCTCGTGGGATTTGCACTTGCAAGCTATGCTGGAGACCATCCCCATAATTGCAGCAGCCGGACATCACAATTACCTGAAATCGATATACCTGTACCTGCAGAAAATGTTAAGTTTGCCTTCTGAAAATCCAGCCGTTAACAAAATGTTCCAGGAAGGTAAGTTTGTGGTAAGAAGAAGCGACAGATTATGGGCCGGACTCGGCACAGACCTGGTGATAGAACAAGTACTAATGCGTTCCCTGAAAAGCAGAGGCGGACTGACACGCGGAAGTGGATTTACAGACATCCAAAGGACAACGTGGCTCTTTTCTATGCCTCTGTGTTCCACTTATAACTTAGCAATGCAGGAATACACCAGAGTTTTGTTGGAAAGTAGTGAACAGCACAAGGAAATGAGGGGAAGTAGACAAATCAGGGACAGTAATGACATGAAGAAAGTACTTGAACGTCTGGAATCCTTATCCCCATTCCATTCTACCTCGGGTCTCTGCAACATTGTAACAGGGCTAACTGCTGATCCTGGAGTTAACGTTCATCAATTGCATTCAATCGGTACGAACATTGTCGTAAAAATGATTGGGAAACAAGCCTTTACATATTCTGCCAAAAGATCTGACAAAGTGAAAACACTAGGATCTGCTTCTGCCGTTGTGATCACTGATGCTTCAGATATAGAAGTAGATCCTGCACTACTGTTTCAGAGAATGATGACTGTTGCCACTGGCGGAGACATGAATCTTGAAGATGTCATGTGTTACGAACTGTGTGCATATCCTCCTGCATTGTTCGAATCACGAAGTATCTTGAGGAAACCCGATAAGTCTCAGCTAGCTCATGCAATAATCAAATACACTGACACTTTACGCATGGAAGAAGTTCAAGAAATTCAGTGCACAGACCAGTACGTATTGGATGGTGGATCTCTACTACATCGTGTTTCCTGGCGTCAAGATGAAACATATGACAGCATCGCCAACTCATATGCCGATTTCACTCTGAAAACATATGGAAAAGCAATCATTGTTTTTGATGGCTACAGCAGCTCTCCTACGATCAAGGACATGACCCACAGAAGACGCAGCACCAAGACAAGCAGAAATGTGAATCTCAGTCCAAGCATGAAGTTTGTTGGCCAGAAGGAACACTTCTTGGCTAATGAAAACAACAAGCAAGCATTTATTTCCTCGTAGGTGAGATGTTGAAGAAGCACGGGTGTACTGTTCACAACGCAGATGGGGATGCTGATGTGGACATCGTTCGTGCAGCAGTTTCCTCATCAGAAAATGCAACTACAACAGTAATAGGGGAAGACACCGACTTGCTGATTCTCCTTCTGTACCATGCCAAGGACAGTGGTTTCAAGTTGTACTATCGCAGCGATATAAGACGGGGACCATCTCCTAATCCTGTGTATGATATTCTCAGCATTCAATCATTGTTAGGCAATGACATCTGCAAGTATCTCCTGTTTGTGCATGCTTTCACGGGCTGTGATAGCACATCCAGAATTTTTTCGATCGGTAAAGCCAAAGCATTCGACACACTGATGAAGGTGGCTGAACTCCGTTCAGTTGCAAATACATTCTGTTCTGATTGTTGCCAACACTCTGACATTGAAGCCGCTGGAAGAAAGGCAATGCTTCTGTTGTATGGCTGCAAAACACTTGAATCCACTAACGCACTACGTCATCGAATGTTAGTTGAAAAGGTAGCTACAGCTAAATCTTTTGTTACACCCGAACGTTTGCCACCTACCGATGCGTCCACAAAGTACCACAGCTTTGCACATACTTTCAAATACTAATCTGGAAGTCTACAGAAGAGAAGATCGATGCAGAACAGTGGGGTTGGTATGTAAGAATAATTCCTACTACCCTACAGCCTGCGACAAGCCACCAGCTCCAAATTATCTACTCAACATGATCCGCTGCTCCTGCAAGACGAAATGTGCTACTTCAAGATGTGGATGCAAGCGTAATGGAATGCCCTGTTCAGCCGCTTGTGGCGAGTGCCAAATCAGTGGTTGCGATAACAACCCAAGTACCGGTAATCTATCCGATGATAGTGATGAAGAGGATTAATTTCTGTATGTTTGTGACCAGGTATCACTTCTTCTGTAATGAACATAACTTGAAACTGGGAAAAAAATAATTGTTGTATTATTGATTATAAAAATCTGTAAAAAGCTATATAACATTATATTTGTGTAATAACTGGTTGTGTTGTATATTGTTGAATTATTTAAAACATTACAACTGAAAGAAAAAGTATCAAATGTATCTCTATAAATAAAAGCGTAAATTATATATTTTTTTTTTTCGTAGGAAACATCCAGTCCGCCATTTTGAATTTAATTTTTGGGGGTGTTCCCGGGGTCCAATTTTGTCGGATTTTGGATATGTTATTCGGCAATGGTTCCTGAGCTGGAAACAGTTTAGAAAGCTTCTGAAGCAATTTTTCCCAGGTCTAACTACAAATTGCCTGGACTAAAAAGATAAGGACGAATATAATTGAAATATTTCTCGGTACAAATACTTATGAGCGCCACTGTATGTACGTCTATGCTCCAAGTAATGAACGCACACACATCCTATAATTACAATTAAATTAGTTCTCTCACATATAAACATATAACTAAAACCATAATTTCAACATAGTTAAATAAAAAGAATCTGCATGTTTATATTTTTAGGTTTAATAAATATTACCCCACTTTTTTTTTAATTTTGCTCTTTGTATACTTTTTGTTTTTGATGATGGAAAAAAATGAAAAAAATGTTTAAAAATGGTCATATTATTCCTAATGAAGCTAAGATTTCCTCCAGACAAGCCTCTAAGACTATATATATATATATATATGTATGTAGTGAACAGACAAATAAACAGACAGAGAAATAGACAAACAAGTTCCTTCTTCCACGCCGTGCGTAGACATCTTAGAATCATATGGAAGCGAAAGACACACGTGGTGTTCAAGGAATCAGAAACAATAAGGACGTTTGTTTTTCCGAAAAGGCACGCGAAAGCTAGCATTTAGCAACATAGGACGCTTGGAGGCGTCTCAGAAATGCCGCGAAACTTAGCATCATGAGAGGTTATATAAGGCGTAGTTTACTGGCATTCATTCTCACTCCTCTCGTGCGTACATCTCGAACGTCTACTCTCCACGCAGTGCCATCATCGACTTTAGCCGGCATCAAATTTGAACAACACGTATGTCTTTTGCTTCCATAGGAATTTAAGATGTCTACGTACGGCGTGGAAGAAGGAATTTCTTTGTCTATTTCTTTGTCTGTTTCGTTTTCTGTTTCTTGTTCTGTTCACTACAACTAGTCCCCTCTCAGAGACTGCACAGGAGCGATAATAAAGAGGATCACCATTTCGGGGCAAAACTGACGCGGCCACTCCGAGTACGGACGCCAGGTCTTGCATTTGGCGGTGCTTCAGTGGCAGGAAGGTGCGAGATATCTCCCTGGACTGGGGAATTGGGTAGAGTTGGGGCTGCTGTAGTAGGTTGTGGGGGAACTGTTGGGGAAATGGGGTCGTCCTCGAGGTACGTCAACTTCCACCCTCGATCGCGCTGGACGCAAGGACGTAGTATCGATCGATCGCCTGAAGCCAGCATACCTCGAGGACGACCCCATTTCCCAAACAGTTCGCCCACAACCTACTACAGCAGCCCCAACTCTACCCGATTCCCCAGTCCAGGGAGATGTCTCGCACCCTCCGTACTCGGAGTGGCCGCGTCAGTTTTGCCCCGAAATGGTGACCCTCTTTATTATCGCTCTTGTGCAGTCTCTGAGAGGGGACTACTTGTAGTGTGTTCTTTCATGTAATTCATTTTATTTTTGCATCCGTTTGTTCATGTGATCTTTTAAGGCATTCCATTATTGACGGCCTAATCCACTTACAGTATACTAAACGTAATGCATTCTTTCTGTCATTAATAGGCTGCATCATCAATTCTATGTTCCATTTATGCATAACTCTTTAGCCTACCTAAGTCAGTTAAGCTTCAGTTATCATTAGCATAATATAAATGCCGTTAGATAATTGTTAATCACTATAACTACTGTCATTGCAGTTGTTATTCACTGTGAACAAATAACTGATAAATTTTCTTAATTAAACACAAAACAATAAGTGATTTTTATAACCTTATTAATATTATTTGCTTGGGTGTAATCCAAGCTGGTGACTTCGAATCAGTTCGTGGCATTCCAGAAAGTAATTATAGTAATCCTACTTGATTAGTCACATAAAACCGGTGATACCGTAGGACATCATAAATTGTTGACCCCAGCCTTGTCATTAACAATAAATTAGTTCAGCAATTAATCATTAGCACTAAATTAATCAGTATCACCTCACTCGCCTAATACTAGGTCTACTATATATATATATATATATATATATATATATATATATATATATATACACTATACAGTATGTATACATAGGGTGTTTTTTTTTTCCGAGAACCATGAAAAATACTGTAGCTATATCTCGAGACACATCAGATAATAACATGCTGACTCCGATATACACATAATTTTTAAGTTTCTATCTGATGTATATCTTGAGATATAGCTATTTTTCATGGTTCTCGAATTAAAAAAATCACCCTATATATATTTAGTGGTGGACCGGATGTCAGTTTTTAAACATCTGCCGATGCGGATGCGGATGCAGATCTTTAATTTCAATATCCGCGGATGCCGATGCGGATATTTTGTTAATCTATCAATATAATATAGAATTATGAATATATGACAATTTTTCAAATTTCGTGATATTACTGTTATGGCAGGCAATGCATAAGAATTAAAATTAATGTTAAAGTTTTCATTATGATAAAAACAATAACTTTCTCAAGAGTTTCAGCCACAGAAAATTCAATGAAACAAGATTCATTCAATTTTCTGTTACCAGGTATTTATATTTTCAGGTTTATATATTTGTTTGTTCATTAATAACACCGGTCTGCATGAAAATCGATTTCTTTATTTTGAGTTGTGATTCTGAAGCAGTTCGCTGCGCTGAATTAAAAAATGCTACCAGTTTTTTTCTATCACCCGCAGTTTTAAAGTTATTAGCAAAACAATTTTGGGGCGTTTTGTAATTTTTTACCTTTTTTATCTTTAATTAATTTCGTTTTTTCATATTTTTCAGATAGATAATTCTAACATTACGTCTTTAAAATTTTAATAATGGCTTATAGAGGATGTACCCATAGTCCAGACATATTTTGTTATATTTGTGGTCGGTATGTTGTTGTAAAACAAAGGACAAATGTAACGACCTTCATTAAGAGAGCTCATCATGCTTATTTTGGAATTAAATTAGGAGATCAAGACAAAAGTTGGGCTCCACACAAAGTTTGTCTTACGTGTGTTGCGGCACTAAGGAATTGGAGCAAAGGTAAAAAGAAAAGTTTGCCATTTGGGATCCCTATGGTATGGCGCGAGCCTAGAAACCATACCGACGACTGCTACTTCTGTTCTTGCAATGTTAAAGGTTATAATGCAAAGAATAAAGAGAGCCTTCAATACCCAAGTCTTCCATCTGCAATAAGGCCGGTACCCCATGGTCCAGAAGTTCCTATTCCTCGCCCACCCGAGAGTCTGGATCAATACAATTCAGATTCTGATTCAGCTCCAAATCCAGACAATGATGATGTTTATGAACAGCCAACAGCTGACCGAGATCCTAAACCATTAACCGAACCCGAACTAAATGACTTAGTCAGGGATTTGAATCTGCCTAAGGACTCTGCAGAACTTTTGGGGTCTAGATTGCAGGAGAACAATTTATTGGCATCCGACACATACTTCGCTTGGTACAGAAATCGTGAGAAAGACTTCGTGCCTTTTTTCGAAGAAGATGGTCCTTTGGTATTTTGCAAGGACATCACAGGATTAGTGTGCAAGCTAGGCATCGAATACTAAACCAGTGACTGGAGGTTGTTTATAGATTCCTCTAAAACCAGTCTAAAAGGAGTGTTACTGCACAACGGTAACAAATATGCATCAATCCCAGTGGCCCATTCTACTCATTTAAAAGAGACCTATGATAACATGAAACTGCTTCTGGAAAAAATTCAGTATCAAAATCACAGATGGATATTGTGTGCGGATCTCAAAGTCCTTTGCATGTTACTTGGGCAGCAATCAGGATACACTAAGATACCATGTTTCATCTGCGAATTGGATAGTCGAGCACGTGACCAGCACTGGAAGAGGAAAACTTGGCCTCCTAGAGAGAATCTTACCCCAGGATTAAAGAACATTTTACATGAACATCTAGTTGAACCAAATAAAATCCTCCTACCACCCTTGCACATTAAGTTAGGCTTGATGAAGCAGTATGTCAAAGCATTGAATAGAGAAGGTGAGTGTTTCAAGTACATTTGTTCAAAATATCCAAAGATTAGCTACGAGAAAATAAAGGAAGGTGTTTTTATAGGTCCTCAGATTAGAAAGTTATTGACAGACGATCATTTCCTGAACACAATGACCAATAAAGAAAAAGAAGCATGGCTTTGTTTCAAAGATGTTGTTGAAAACTTCTTGGGAAACTACAAAAGCCAAAATATGAAAGACTGGTGGAAAATATGCTTAAAAAGTTTTGCGCCTTAGGCTGCAACATGAGCCTGAAAGTTCACTTCTTATTTTCGCATCTTGACCGTTTTCCCGAAAATCTCGGAGATGTCAGCGAGGAGCAAGGGGAACGATTTCACCAGGACATCAAAACCAGGGAAAGATGATATCAAGGAAGATGGCATACAAATATGATGGCGGATTACTGCTGGTATCTGCAACGAGATCAGCCTAACGCACAGCATAAGAAAACATCAAAGAAGCACCGGTTTAGTCGTCATTAGTCAGATCTACCTTCGTAGTCTTAAGTCTTTGGAATAAGTCCTGAAATGTTTGCAAGTAAAGAAGGTAAATATATTTTGTTTCTTTCAGTTATTTTTTTATTCTTTCATAAACAAGCAATATGCTTTTCCAAGAGCTAGGAGCTATTTAATTCTGCTTTAATTAGGTTTTACTCTATCACCTAAAGATTTCGTGCTACAAGGGGTGTTGTAATACCTCATCTGTCCCCAAATGTTAACCACCCATTGACGGGAGGGGAGAGAGTATTTTGCTGGGAACGGGACTGGTTGTTATATATATTTACCCGACATTATTATGTAAGCGTTACTGTAGTCTATAACAACAAAATTTATGGTTTAGCATGTGCAATCCAATGTTGGTCTCGATAAGATGGTTCACATTTGGGGATAAATGGGGGATTTATGACACACCCTGTAGTAAGAAAACCATACGTGATAGGGAAAAACTAACTATATTTTTGAGATCAGCGCATTCAAATTATATAGAATCACGAACTAGTTTGTACAAATCGATCGACAAGTTTTCAAATGTGTACTGGTGTAATTAATACTTTACATGAAATGTGCATGACTGGGCCTTATAAGCTACTTCATAAGCTAATTTAATTGTAAATTGCATAATTTATTAGAGGTAATATCCTCATAACATCCGCAGTCAGAAGTGCGGATGCGGATATCCGGTCCGCCACTAAATTATATATATATATACTGAAATTGGATGCACAGATTCAATAAAAGTGGCAGAAATAATGTAGAAATGGTTGACGAAAACGACAAAGATCATTAAGAGAGAGAGAGAGAGAGAGAGAGAGAGAGAGAGAGAGAGAGAGATGAAAAATAGCTGATATTGAAAGCTAAAAAGATAAATAAAAACCAATTTAATACATTTTTTATTGTGCTTGTGTCGTTTTAATTGCGGTGAACAAATGAATCTGCAGTGTGGTGATAGTATAATTAAGGTTTCGTTCATTAATTAGCTAATTTAATACAAGAGACTATTAATATTGGAACCTATTAAGCTGAAAACAAAAGCCAGGCTTATTGATCCCACGACTGCCATTAACTTTGGCTTATTTGAGTTTGGGAATTTAGCCCATTGGTAGCCAGTATTATTGGATCGAATATGTGGCATACGACGATTCAGGATTTTGCAACCACTGGAAACACTACTGTTAAGGTCACTCGTTCGTTCATTAACTGTACCGAAAATGCATTAACTTTTTCTAGATCTCTATTGTAATTTAAAACAAACTTCGATTCGCAGAAGGAAGAGATTCCAAATTAAATTTATTTTTCTTTACATTTTTTCAGTGAATTGTTTTCAAGTGTTTAAAGTGTTGACGTTTAATAATTAAATAAAACGTTTCAAATTAGTCACTTATTTTTATGAGGTTTTCCCCAATTCGCTGATTCTGTAACGAATTCATCCATTCACTTTGCGCAACACAGCTTCAGTAAAGAGTTTGCACAGTCTCTCTCTCTCTCTCTCTCTCTCTCTCTCTCTCTCTGAAGCACTTAGATAAGGGGGTATTTTTTTTAGGCAAAAAATTTGATTAAATTTCGTATCTCTCTCATGTCACAAAATTTTTCACTGAATATCTATTGAAAGAGTTTGAATTTTGCGATCAAACAATTTACATTTTTTTTTTGGAAGTGAATTGTTGAACTTAAGAAATGAATTTTTTATATAGTTACTCTTATGAAAAAATCAGAGTATACAAAGACAGTAAATAGTAAATATGTTTTATATTAAAAGTAAAACTTTTTAAATTAAAATTAAATATTACATTTGCAATAATTTCGATAAGGTTTGTTTGTTTGTTTTCCATTCTATAATAGACAGATAATGAAGTTTTATATTCTTAAGCAGTTATAAAATTTTTAATAATTTTAAAATGCAATGTATTGGCGCTCCTTTCATATCTAATATACTATTTCAGAAATGAAGCCTTATATATATATATATATATATATATACATACAGAGTCATGCAAGAAGTAAATAGACACCCTTAATTTTATGGTAAAATGTATGCATCCAATTTTTTTGCCATTATTATGACTAATATTCGTTTCTTACATTTCTATCCTTGAAGAAGGACTGATGCCAATATTCTCAAGTGGTCAAATTGAAAAAGACAGCTGCTTGTTCATGAAAGATGGAGCCCCATGCCACACTGCAAAAAAGACGAAAGAATGGGAGGAGCGAAATGGTATCAAACGATTTCCTTGGCCGAGTCAGTCCCCTGACATGAACCCCATAGAACACGTGTGGGCAATACTAGACAAGACTTTACGTAAAAAGCCCAAAAAGCCAGCAACACGATCAGAATTGTTGAATCTTTTACGCCAAATTGTTACAGCAAAATCTGGGCTGTCTATTTACTTCTTACATGACTCTGTATGTAACAGTTTTTTTGCGCACACCTACAGGTCGCTACAATTGGTGTAGAACAATGCGGTTTTCACCATTCGATGCGTCTTTTTATTCTGCAGTGCCCATGCTAAAAAAAAATTCCCTAACATAATTCCTTCCCCCCTTTTAGGGGTACAGTTCTTCCCATGCCTGTACACGCATTTTTTTAATTTTTCATTTTTAATCATAATTTTGGCACAAAATAAGTCAATATTTACTAAACATTTAATATCATTCGCTTCACAAAATATTTATTTATCGATTCAATTTAAAAAAGTATATATTTTTAAAATTCATAAAGAACTTTTTGCAAAAAACTAAAAACAAACATGCATTTTTAAAATTCAATGATTTTTATACCAAATATTTTGATATTTTTAAAATTCAATGATTTTTATACAAAATATTTTGATATTTGTTATAATTTTAACATTTTTCGATTCACAAAAGATTTCTTTATCGATTCAACACAAAAAATTGCATAATTAAAACGGGCAATTTAAATAAACACGAGTTTAAAGTTAAACGAGCCGCACTCGAAATTATTTACCGTGACTTTTGTGCGTTTTATTACTGTGGCTTTTGTACAAATAATTTTACGTATACACAAACAATTTGATAGGATATTGATTTATCATTCTATTTTTTAGTTGTCATAGAAATACGTTAATTAAGTTATCTGATTAGATGCGCTTTTATAGTTGAAGATCATTTTTAGAAAATTATTTATTTTCCCCACTTTAAAATATTACAAAATTTCTATTAGGTATCCTAATATCATTATGCCTGTCGCTGTAAGTAAGAAAATAGCAATTAAATAATTAATTTTAAAACATTAAATGACGTCATCAAGATCATTACGAAACCTATGGTAAAATTATTGAATACCCGGTTAGGTTCATTGAATGCCAGGTTAGGTCATCTGTACGCCCTTGACAATTGGTTAGGTTAAGTCGTGATATTTTCGTTGGCTTTAACGAAAATATCATGACTTAACCTAACCAATCGTCAAGGGTGTACAATTAACCTAACCGGGCATTCAATTAACGTACCCTGGCACTCAATTAATCTAATCGGGCATTCAGTTGACCTAACCGGCCATTTAATTAACCTAATCGGGCATCATTACTATAATAATTTAGCAAAACTGTGTTTACTTGTCTGTCCGCAGAAAAAACTTTTACGTTTTTGAACCGATTTCGACCAAACTTCGTATGGTGGATGGGGGTGATGAGTAATGAACGAAAATATATGTGTCACCCCCCCACCACCACCACCAATTACTGGGCCCGAGGGCCCCCAGCATCGCGATAAAACTATAGAAAAGAACACAGCAATGAAAATCTTGAGCTTCACATTGTGTCAATATTTGTGAAGCTTAAGATTTTCATGACGATAGTTTTATTGACCAAATAATTGAACCCCCAGTAATTAGGGGCCTGCGACCCCCCAACTACTGTCGGTTCAATTATTTGGTCAATAAAACTATAGAAAAGAACGCAGTCATGAAAATCTTGAGCTTCACATCCGAGTTCATCGTATCAAGATTTGTGAAGTTTTAGATTTTCATGGCTGCGTTCTTTTCTGTAGTTTTATTGACCGAATAATTGGTTCGCCAGTAATTGGAGGGCCACAGGCACCCCAATTACTGAGGCCCAAGGTGAGAGGAATGGGAACGATATCCAGATAAAGGGCTATTGATGTTCAAAATAAAATACGCCGTAGGCCCACAATTCGGTTTGGGTCGAAGGTCCAAGCACCGCAGATCTAGCAAAATCGGCACGTAGCGCCGATCTTTTGCTAGTATATACTATTATAGATCTATAAATGGAATTGTACAATCTGTCTATCTGCCTGTCTGACTCTCTCTCTCTCTGTAGAGTTTTCTACTACGGGATGCTACCTCCCTTTGTGTGGAAGTTCTCTCTCTCTCTCCGTAGAGTTTTCTAGAAAGGGATGCTACCTCCCTTTGTGTGGAATAGGATAGGTGACCGGTAATCGGATGACCCCAGGTTCGTTTCCCGGAGGTACCTCATTTTGTAGCCCCAACCGGGGAGAGATGATGTTCAGCCGGTGGCGGACGTACCTTCAACTGAAGGGTGCGTCCAGGTACAGGTGGTTGACCCTCCTTCCACGTTGGAGAGGGCTCAGGCTCATGCGGAAGTTGCCCCCTCGTTGGTGAGGGGCTCTTCAACTCCCGACAGCCCTGGCTGTTCGGGATACGGGTCGTGCTAGCGGGCGGTCAGAATAGGGAAGGCTCCCTCCGTGCAATGCTTTTTAATGCTAGAAAGTTATTGACAGACGATCATTTCCTGAACACAATGACCAATAAAGAAAAAGAAGCATGGCTTGGTTTCAAAGATGTTGTTGAAAACTTCTTGGGAAACTACAAAAGCCAAAATTATGAAAGACTGGTGGAAAATATGCTTAAAAAGTTTTGCGCCTTAGGCTGCAACATGAGCCTGAAAGTTCACTTCTTATTTTCGCATCTTGACCGTTTTCCTGAAAATCTCGGAGATGTCAGTGAGGAGCAAGGGGAACGATTTCACCAGGACATCAAAACCATGGAAAGATGATATCAAGGAAGATGGCATACAAATATGATGGCGGATTACTGCTGGTGTCTGCAACGAGATCAGCCTAACGCACAGCATAAGAAAACATCAAAGAAGCAACGGTTTAGTCGTCATTAGTCAGATCTACCTTCGTAGTCTTAAGTCTTTGGAATAAGTCCTGAAATGTTTGCAAGTAAAGAAGGTAAATATATTTTGTTTCTTTCAGTTATTTTTTTATTCTTTCATAAACAAGCAATATGCTTGTCCAAGAGCTAGGAGCTATTTAATTCTGCTTTAATTAGGTTTTACTCTATCACCTAAAGATTTCGTGCTACAAGGGGTGTTGTAATACCTCATCTGTCCCCAAATGTTAACCACCCATTGATGGGAGGGGAGAGAGTATTTTGCTGGGAACGGGACTGGTTGCTATATATATTTACCCGACATTATTATGTAAGCGTTACTGTAGTCTATAACAACAAAATTTATGGTTTAGCATGTGCAATCCAATGTTGGTCTCGATAAGATGGTTCACATTTGGGGATAAATGGTGGATTTATGACACACCCTGTAGTAAGAAAACCATACGTGATAGGGAAAAACTAACTATATTTTGGAGATCAGCGCACTCAAATTATATAGAATCACCAACTAGTTTGTAAAAATCGATTGACAAGTTTTCAAATATGTACTGGTGTAATCCATACCTACCTAAAATACACACACACACACACACACACACATGTATATATATATATATATATATATATATATATATATATATATGGGAATGAACTCAGAATGGTCCCCTGAGTTTTTAATGATACACAGACCTCAATATAAGCAAACGACTCGCTGTCTTCACGTCAGATTGAATATAATAGTTACCCCTTTTTCTTTGATGTATTCAATCTAACGTGAAGACAGCGAGTCTTTTGCTTATATTGAGGTTCTAAATGTAGCAGGGCTAGGCTGCTTTAAACCCTAGATCCATGTCCCAAAGCTGGATCCTGTCTGCTTTGCAGATAGCTGGTGAGGGAAGCTATATTTATGGGACCTCTTTGCGAGTGACCCGTTGCCCACGTCGGGCTTGCATCATGAAAAACAAAAACTATGGTATTTGTCATTTACCATTACTTATTCGGACTATAGTGGATTTAATTATCCCAGAAGAGTTCCTTGTTCCATGCGCGGTCTGTGTGTATCATATATATATATATATATATATATATATATATATATATATATATATTATATATAATATATATAATATATACTCATTTATATAATTTCAGATTCCAGAAACAGTGGATGACTGGAAGGTGATTGAACATGGTTTTAAGATGAGGTGGAATTTCCCTGGCTGCATTGGAGCATTGGATGGGAAGCACATCACAGTTAGAGCCCCAGCCCACAGTGGATCAGACTACTTTAATTATAAGAACTCTCACAGTCTTCTGTTACTTGCATTGGTTGATCATGATTATTGTTTCACCTACATCGACGTTGGGGCCAAAGGACGGTCGTCAGATGGGGGTGTTTTTCAAAATAGCTCACTGTACCATGCTTTGGAAAACTCTACCTTGAACATTCCGCCAAAATGTGTAATTGTTGCAGACGATGCATTTCCTTTGAAAACTTATCTACTAAAGCCATATTCAAGAAGAACTCTAACAGAGCAAAAAATATTTAATTATCGATTAATTATACGAGCAAGAAGAATTTCTGAGAATGCTTTTGGTGTAATGGTGAGCAAGTTTAGAATATTTGAAAAACCTATCAATTTGGAACCATGGAAGGTGGATAAAGTTTTCAGAGCATGTTGTGCTGTTCCATGCAAGGGAATATGATTCACAATACAAGCATGAATTAATACACACACACACACACACACACACACACACACACACACACACATATATATATATATATATATATATATATATATATATATATGCATGCGTGCGCGTCTGTATGTGTCGCATTTATCATACATTATAAGCAATGTAAATGTATAATGCAAATTTATAAATAAAAACATACCAAATTTGACTGCGTTTCCCTTTGTTGAACATGGGGTCTGATAAAGGAATCCATTCTCTGGTACCACGGCACTTTTGGCTTATAAACGTTATTCATTGAACTACCTGAGCCTTGCTTTGTTTGACTCATTTTAATTCTTGACAGTAGGATGAACGAAGATTTTTAAATTTCTGCAGGACCTGTTCTTTACCAAATCCTGCAATACACATGTCTTTCGCAATGCGTTCTGCTGCAGTTGCTCTTTCATCTCTGTTTCGGTACGTTTCCACCTGGGGATTCCAAAGGCATTCTTCTGCTTCATATACTGTAAATCTAAAAACTTCAATGTTGTGTCATCGCTCATTTTTAAAACGTTTATTTTCAGTGGTATTCATTTCTAATTATTTTTATGAATGATTTATCTATAACCAATCGCCGCAATTCACGACACACGACTGAAAATTTCTAACAAGTTGGAATGCACAGGAAACAGTCGTGAAGGAGTGTCCTTGAAAGCGTAGTCAACGTTTGGATAGTTTACATGGGGCGTGGCATACGAAAGTAAGCACCACGATCGTGAAAATAGTCTCGTGTAAACCCGTCTTTATAAAGTTTACTTAATTTCACTCCAATTAAGACAAATTGAAAGAAATATACGGGTGTGCGATTACAAATTTTGTTTAAAAAAATCAAATTCTTAATTAAAGAAAATATTTGTAAGTATTTAAGTCTCAAAAAAAACACTTATACAGAGGTTTTTTTTATTTTCGTGTAACTTTAGAAACAGCACTAAATTAAAATTTCGTAATCTAAGAAGTAGTTTACAAAAAGGGTTTACTTACAAAAATTTGGGAAATTTACTCTCAACAGTTCTGCGCGAGTTCCGCAGATTTTTCCAGGAAAAAAGTCCGTCAAATAAATTAGATTACTTCTCACCATAACTGAATGGTCATGTACTAACTTCCCAGGTTTCCACTGGGAACCAACTTCAACAGAAGATATTTACTCTTCCCTGAGGAAACCTAATGTCGCAAACTTACAGTTTAACATTTAATGAGAAAATTAAATTAAAAGAAATTCCACAAAATTCTTTGTCTGTCAGCTAACATTAATTAAGCTCTTCCATCGAAGTTCGCACAAAACAAAGGCAATTAAAATTTTAAGTACAACGTGAAACAGTTTTAACTCGACTTAGATATTTTCAATCACGCCACAGAGCCTAAAGATTCATTCTTTACAAGCCACTTTATCTTTACAAGGCCGAACTACAACTAACTTAGAAATCTAAGTTACACCTTAAAATTTCAAGGACTCCGCCTTACAATATTCTGAAGGACCTATCAAAAACATTTTCATTACATAAGGTCATCCCTACGAAAGCTTTCATCCATACATAAGGAAAGAAGGAGCTTTTCTTTTATCCTCACTGGGTGTTACAAGAATCATTGTCCTTTGATTGAATATTGAAATTCCCATCCAAAAACAAAACTCCTTCTTTTCCTTAAAAATCAACTTAAAATAAAGTTCTTTCTTCGAAGCCACTTGGTTTCTCAAATTTATGACCAACGTCATGGTCCAATTTAACAAGTGGATTCGAAGTCTGTCTCACAAAAGTTTAACCACGAAGCGAAGAGAAAACAAACCCTCTCACATGAAACAGGTCAGTTTGTTTTCCCTTCTTACGGGCCGAGAGGTGCCTTTCAAGACCATGCCATATATCTTTACCGCGAAGCTGTCCTAGGTTATACTCTTACTGTGAGAATACAAAAATAAAAATCGAACGAACGTTAAACAATCTGAAACATTTTTATTTTTAACCCTGTAACAAGAAACCTATTGATATTCTTCAATAACCATACTCTACACTACCTTGCTTTACAGATTTAAACAAAATCTTAAAACTAAAATTTCTGCTCCTATTCTCGTAAGAGATTTCGGCACAAATTTGCCCTCCTAGGGGCGGTTATCATCACTAGATTCACAATTTTCACTACTTTCCTTTCATTTGTCCCCTTTATTGGGACACTAACACTGGCACATTTAGTTTTAATCGTTCTCGGTTTCTTCGTAGCGTACTCGAGGTCTGGGCCTAAGAGCATATGGACGCTCGATCAGTGGCCCTGTGAAAGCAGCCTGTCTGCTTTGTCCGGGGGACCCTATTCCTACAAGGTCCCCGCGAGGAAGTAGTTCGGAAGCACGAGGCGGTTCCTGTCCGCCACTCGGTCCTGCCAGTGGGCAGGAAGTGCACTCCGGTTCACCTCGACTAGTCGATATTTCTCCGTTTCCTGGGCGAGGCTTTCCGGGAGGAAGTAGTTCAGAAGCGCCCGGCGGTTCCTGTTCCGCCACTCAGTCCTGCCAGTGGGCAGGAAGCGCACTCCGGTTCACTTCCCGAGTTGATGTTTCTCCGGTGCCGAGGGCGAATCTCCAGAGAGGAGGGGCGGTGACCCTCCCCCCATCTCGTCCCCTGCATCATCCGCTCGCCTTGTCGCTCGACGTCCCGTGACGCATCGATGCTGTGGCGGATGCGGTTCCGATTGATCGTTATTTCCTGACTCGGTTGTCTTCCCGAGGTTGAGTAGGAAATCTTCTAATGACCTTCCAAGGACAATGAGGTCATCCAGGTCACTCCATACTTCCTTATCCAGTTGCTCCCGAAAAATAAAATTCATTACTCTTTGGAACACTGGTGGACTATTGATTAATAATAGTCAGCATGGGTTTCGACGCCATAGATATTGTTTAACTAATTTGTTAGAATTTTATAACAAAATAGTGAGCGAATACGATAGGCATAGAGCGGATAACGTTATTTATTTAGATTTTAAAAAGGCGTTCGATACAGTTTCGCGTAGAAGATTAATTGCGAAGGTGAAAGCGCACAGTAGGGTGGCCCACTTTTCAATCTTTTTTTGAAAAGTATAGGTGAGCGTGGTTTTTCCCATTATTTGGCACTATACTAGCACATTGGTACCATTTTTACAAAAATTGATCAATATTTAGGGGTCTCGCATCGACCTTGAAATTACTATTTTTTTTTAAAAATGCGTACTTTTTAACTTTTTACTGAATCAAGATAAATCATTAAGTAGGGATGTTTTCTGAATCCTTTTAATGAGAGAAGTCGTTTGGTGTGCCTGCCAATGTCATACGACTAACGTTTTAAAGGTTGTGCCTGTATACAGGTAATACCAATGTGCTAGTATATTGCCAAATAATGGGAAAAACCACGATCACCTATACTTTTCAAAAAAATGAGTCACCGTACCCGGGCGGAATGTATAATGTATATAGGTAATTAGAAATTGCACTATGCCTGTGCCAGGTACCTAACCTATTTCTTTTTTTGCAGATCATAACATTTTGAAATTCTGTCTGAGTTCCTCATCCTTTGTCATGGAGAAATCGATGGCAACCATAACTGGAAGAACTCTTGAAGCTACAAATAGAGAGTCATCAAAAGGAAAGGCGAAAATAACATCGCTACCTTCTCTAAGATCGGCCTCGGAAATTTTTTTAGTTGGCCAACCGTCGTCCTCCATCAGTGGTAGCAAATTGCCAACAACACGGCAGGTTTCGCAATACTTCGTCAGTGTTATCCAGTACACTGCTAACAGGAAAGACGCATTCAAAGAAACCGTAAACAACGTCTTAAAGTTTTGGAACATGGCCCGCATTAAAACAATCACAAAGCTCAACTGCGAACGGAAGCTAGAGGCATTGTGGAAAGAGTGGCACTTACTCCAAAAGAGCAGAAAACGAGAAACTAACGCCGGAGGAAAACGGCAGAAGTTTCCGGACAGTGTGGACAAGCTGTGGGATATCAGAGCATCTGACGCTGTCGAAGATATAAAGAAGAATCGACTGCTGTCCGACAAGGACAAGAAAGAAGACATTGACTTCTACCTCGATCAACGTGGTCCTCGGGTGGCAACGATGAGCGGGAACGATAAAGTTTTCGCTGTAAAAAGAAAGCTACAGGAAGGAAGAAAACGTCCTCGCCAGGAGCCGCAAACCTCAAAGTGTGCATACGAAACCGGAGATGAGGCCATGAAGAATGATGATACTGGCATGTCAGGAGAGTCGGAGACAGAACTAGCGTTCCCCCTGCCGAAAGAGCCAAGTGTGTCTGTCAATCTTCCTCGCCGCATCCTTAATGCACCTGCTGCTGTCATGGAAGTGGCTGATCGTTTCCGCATGTCCAATAATCAGGTGCGTATTGTGTATAGTATTCATCGATAGCGTCAGTTTTAAAGTGTCCCGTAACCAACATGTATTCTTGACAGTTTCCTTTCCACTTTCCATTCTCTACATAGGTAGTAAGCATTGTGGCTGCTATCACACGTTCGGCGGATCCACCAGCAGACCTCAATCAGTTCAGCATCTCGAAAGAAACGGCTCGCCGGGGAAGTGTCACATCGCCGTGAAGTGGCGACGGCTGTGAAGGACTCCTTCACGCCACCGAGGCACACTGTTGTCCACTGGGATGGCAAAATGGTCAAGGTCAGTTGATTAAGTTTTCATAGCTATCAATTTAGTAATGAGATTCATGAAGCATAATGTCAATTAAAAAGAACTGAATATGAACAAAAATAGGTTACTTTACAACCATGAAATTGAAATATATGGCATGTGTTTCAGAACTTCCTTGGAACGGCGGAGCACCGCCAAGCAATTCTCATCTCCGGGGCTCCTCATTGCACAGAAGGAAAGTTGCTGTCAGTCCCTGCTGACGGCACCGGACTGTCGCAGGCGCGGGCAACCATACATGCTCTCGAAGATTGGGGATGTGAGGAGAGCGTCATCGGACTCTGCTTCGACACCACTTCCACCAACACGGGGAGGGTGCAGGGTGCAGTTGTCCGGCTGGAAAACATGCTCGGGCGACTTTTGTCGTCTGAAGGATGTGATCTCTAATCTCCAGGTCACCAATGACGTCGCTGAAAGAGGAGTCCAACTGATACAAGACTATGCGAACACGGTCACAAAGGACGAGGCACAGCTGTAGGATCTTCTGCAAGTGGTGGAAAAGAACCGGAAAGGCTCGGCGACTTCAAGAAGTCATCACTCGCCATGATGACATAGCACAGAGGGACAACGTTGCAGCCAGTGACGTGGGATAGTGGTCAATACAATGCAAAAGTGATTGTTTAAGTTATTGTTTCTTTCTTCCTTATTTGTCTGCTATTTGCTGATTTTTTTGAAAAGTATAGGTGATCGTGGTTTTTCCCATTATTTGGCACTATACTAGCACATTGGTATTACCTGTATACAGGCACAACTTTTAAACCGTTAGTCGTATGACATTGAAAGGCACACCAAACGACGTCTCTCATCAAGAGGATTCAGAGAACATCCCTACTTAATGATTTATCTTGATTCAGTAAAAAGTTAAAAAGTACGCATTTTAAAAAAAAACTCGTAATTTCAAGGTCGATGCGAGACCCCTAAATATTGATCAATTTTTGTAAAAATGGTGCCAATGTGCTAGTATAGTGCCAAATAATGGGAAAAACTACGATAACCTTTACTTTTAAAAAAAAATTGAAAAGTGGGCCACCCTAGCGCACAGTATACGCGGTCAGGTAGCTAACTGGTTAGAGGAATGGCTTCGTGCTAGGAGACAGAGGGTCGTTGTTAATGATAGTGAATCGGGGTGGTTGGATGTAGGTAGCGGTGTCCCACAGGGTTCAGTGTTAGGCCCATTGCTATTCGTAATTTACATTAACGACATAGATGTAGGATTGACTAGTAACGTGTCAAAATTCGCGGACGATACTAAAATAGGCGGTAAGGTTGTTAACGAGGACGATAGAAATAGGCTCCAAGACGATGTAAATAGGATTATGGAGTGGATGGATAAGTGGCAGATGGAATTTAACGTAGACAAATGTAAAGTTTTGCATATAGGTTCTCGTAACAATAATTACATGTACACGATGGGTGATAGAGAGTTAGCGAGCGTTGACGAAGAAGTAGATTTAGGCGTACGGGTATCTAAAGATTTAAAAGTTAGCTAATAGGGTGTTAGGCTTCATAGCGCGTAATTTCGAATTTAAATCGAAGATTATAATATTGCCCCTTTACAAGTCCGTAGTCTGACCTCATTCAGAATATGCCGTTCAGTTTTGGTGCCCGTATTTGCGTGAGGATATTGATAGCTTAGAAAGGGTTCAGCGTCGTGCCACGAAACTGATTCCGTCATTGCGCAACAAGCCTTATGAAGATAGGATTAAAGAGTTAGACTTGCATTCACTCGAAACTAGGAGATTAAGGGGGAAGCTTATTGACGTTTTCAAAATCGTTAATAACATCGATAACGTAAATTTTGACAAACTGTTCACTTTCGATAATAGCAATACTCGTAATAACGGATTTAAGTTGCGTGGCAGACGTTTCATTACTAATATCGCTAAAAACCTCTTTACGTTTAAAGTAATTGATAAATGGAATAATCTTCCCGCGCCCGTCGTGAACTCTACCAGCGTTAATATGCTTAAGAATCATCTAGATAGGCATTTTAAAAATATTAACGTTGTTTAAAATAAAAAAAACAATTAGCGACAGGAGCTCTGGGGGTAGTGGTCGAGGATGAGTTTGTTGACGATAATGCCAGCTTGTGACATGCCAGTGTGTGATGCCAGCAATGAAATTATTTAAAAAAAAAAAATTAGGCTGACACGAACGTAGATGTAGCTCGTAGCGTAAACTAACCCACTTTTTGTTATTCTTTATACTTTTTTTTTCTCTCTCCTTATTTGCATGTCTAACTCTCTTCATTACATGTCTGTAGTTTGCATGGTATGATAGTGTTTGAGTTAAGAATGTGTTACATGGTTTGTAATGCGTTCTTATTTTACTTCTTTTCATCTTTCACCCCTTTCCGGCAGAGTGGGCTGCATCTTCTACCTCCCTATGGAGTGTAGGACCGGTCTGCAACAGCTGGAAGTATTCTCTTCGACTATTTTTCCGACTTGTCGGTAGTGGCCGGCGGATGATGATGGTGTCCTTCTTTCTCTTTCTCTGAATGAATTTTAACCCACGAGTGATAGGTTTTGCTACTTACTTAACTCCATATCCTCCTCTTTTAACCCCTTACTTTCTTCTTTCTTTCGGGCTAACCTTAGAATGGATCTTAGGGCCTTTGTTAGCCTTAGCTTCTGTAGATCTGTAGAACCCAATCGGGACCTCCCTGAACTCGAAATGACCGCTTCCCGTTGAGAAGGCAGTTTTCGAGATGCTGTCCTTGATGCACCGCACTTCTTTTTTCCTTTTAATCGCCTCCACTTTGGACTGCTTGGGTCACTCTTCGTTCCTAGTGACCACGTGGTCCTTGTACTCTACCTGTGACGGTAGTAATTAATCTTGTCTTTCCCTCGTCAGTTCTTCCTTTCGAGAGCGACGGACATCTGTGAACATGAGTCTTGAGGCGTGTCAATCTCTTCTTAGTCACTTGTGGAATCTTGACTCTTTCTCACAGTGACCCTGTTCCACTTTTTTTCTTTTCGGGCGAGGACTCGAACGGCTGTTCTGACAACCTCCCCGTTCTCTTTGCCTCAACCACCATGCCGATGTCATCTTGTCTTCAAGGTAGTACTCGTCAGTCGTCACTTTTATTTCTCAAGAGTAACTTTACCGCCTCCTTGGAAAGTGTTAACTTCCCGTTGAGATTTCCGATCTGTGATACTTGCAAATCACGTTGAGCCTCACTGCACATCCCTTGCAGCGGAGAGTAGACGTTCAGGAGAAACCATATCCTCAAATTTTCTTCGCTGTCTATTCCCTTATCATTTAACTTCCCTTTGGGATTCTGCTCAGCAACTTTTCCAAGTATCCTCGAGCCTCACTGCATATCCCATGCAGCGGAGAATAGACGTCCACGGGAACCGCGTCCCCGGGTTTCATTCTGACTCTCCTTGTCAGAATCATGCTGGCTTCTTTATTCTGTCCGCTCCCATTCCTGGTCTGGTTACCTCTTCGTTCAGAGTGACGACTCTTTTCTTTTCCAAGTTACCTTTGTTTCGTCTTCATATTCTCCAAAACAACACGCCTATGGTCAAGTCTTGCGGAGCCTCTGGAATTATACAGACATAAAAGAATTCTTCAACACCCCTTCCCATAGTGAAACTTAATTCTACTCCCTTACATGAATGGGCGGGTCCTGTGCAATGTGCAACCGTGTACGGAGAAGATGGCAACTGTCCAAAGAAGGCTTCCGATGTTCTTGTGCATAGCTTATGTCAATGTGACGGAAGCTCCACCATCACCCAGCGCGGTGGAAGCTTGTTGAGCGACGAAAACTGGTAGGGTATTGGTTTTCGCTTCTGGTTTCTCATGGGGTTGTAGTAACATTCTTGAGTTGTGTTATTCCTCCTGTGACCAGTGTCACATTTCTTCCTTCTGGGCTCTCCTCTCTTGATGGACTTGTCTCCGACGTTCACCTCCACATCCTTGATGTTGTCCTCCCTCGTGGCAATGGCTATTCTTTCTTCTGAATGTTGTGAGTTGTAGTTCCAGGATGTGGGGGGATTTTGCAGTTTCTGCAGTCTTTGGCTTCTGTCTTGTGGCGTTTCTTCTCTTAGGACATCTTCATCTCTTAGTCTTAAGCTTGGGTTGTTTACCGAAAACTTGATTGATTTCGTCCAATATTCCCGAAAGGATGTTCCTTTGATGAAATTACGAGCATAGTCCGGCATAACGGACTTGAACGCGTCCCTAAGTATGCCATCTTTAATATGTCTCCTTATAGGATTAGCCTGAACCAAGGCATTACCTAACCTTAATAATCTTGTGGCAAATATGTTGAGTGTCTCACCTTTTTCACTCCTGGCGGCATTTGGGCTGGTTCCTGGGTTCTCTTGTGCCCGTTCGCCCATAAACGTCGGCGAACTTCTTTCCAATGTGTGTCCAAAGGTCGTTTGCTCAAAACCACTTACTGCCTGTGGGAAATTTGAGATATAAGATGAAGGAGGTTCTGCGTCAAAAGTTCTCCTCCTGTAGTGGGAGGAACTAGAGAGATTCTCCTGGGACGAACCCCCGACCTGCGGTTGTCCCAATACTCCAGCTGCGGAGTAGTCATTGCAAGGTCTTCCGGTTTTGACCCTCTTCGGTTTATTTCTTCCTCTAATTCCGTGCAATCCTTCAGTAACCGAATAATGGGGGAAAAATTTATCCTTCTTAAATTTTCCAAGCTTTCTGTACTCATTTCCTTTAAGTTCGTTGGTTCGGAAACACTAATGTCACTTGCACTATCTTCCCCGTTCCTTCTATCCATACACTTTACCGACATAGCGTAGCTTATTTGTTTATTTATTTATTTTAAAACTGAAAAAATTGCACTGTTGAAGATTGACCTTAATTAAACCTACCTCAATTTCCCAACCCCTAACGCAGGTTAAATTAATCCAACCTATTAAATTAGGACTCGAGAATCCAGAAATGGTCCGAAGCAAATAGGATGATTAAAGTCACAGACACAATTCCCACAAATAAAACCATAGAAATTTACTACGGTTCATGTAATAAATTGGGGATATTTGTTAATTGTTAACTAAAAGGTAAAGTGAAAGAATTGACTCACCTCAGTTGGTCAATCGTATGATGTAGCGTCTTGTAGAGTTAATCTTAATATCGTAGTCTTCAGTTAAGCTCATTTAAGTTGGCCTATTCTGGGTACACTAGCCTGTATTGTTTTTTAACTTCCACTTTTGTTTCAGTAACTATTTCTGTATAGTAGTTCGCAAGCCAACTGCGTAATTGTTCTTCTCTTGATGCAGTCAAAAGGAAGAAGGAACTGAAGCCAAGGTTCTGGTGTCTGACTTCAGTTTTGTTGGCTGGTTGTCGGTGGGAGATAATCTCACCGAGCACACCCTTCACCACATAGTAATAATTTAATAAATTACTAATGTGGATATGACCCAGTATGATGAACAATTATTCACATACCTTTGTTAACCATAAATTATTGTACATTAAAGAGAGTACCAAATCTATTTCCTTTGAGGACCACTTCTGTTCTCTCTCAACCACCCTCCCAATATCCTAAATTCCATATACTGGGGGGCCCGGAAAGAAAAATTTGAATGCTAAGCATCAATTTTTCTCCTACATAAAGGTAATTGTTGTAATGTTAGTGGCATTGAAACCACCAATTGCCTGTGTTATATCCTCATTCCTTTATAAAAGAAATGTAGCATTTATAAATCCTCATTAAGAAGAAGAATAAGAGGTTTCATCCACAGAATGAAAATAAATATAGTTCTCACTATGAAGATTAAGTAAAGAGAAAGAATATAGGTCTAGCTAGCTAAATTAGTTATAAGTACAATCGTGTAAAAGTAGCTATCCTTTGAAAATGAAATATTTACAATTCCCCAGCATTAATTTTTTGTTGTAAAAAGCTCCTGGCTTTTAAGGCTATGTTGCGCGGAGGCCTTGTATAAGTTAAACTTCTTGTTGCGTGTGTTACCACAGAAGTTGTTAAAGGTTGAGAGAAAGTTCGTACAGAATCATAAGCTTTTCTTTGAGAAACTGGATAACTAGTTTCTGTCTTAGGTTCTGTTAAACAGATAGTAGGCCCAGACTCAAGTGCGTATAATAGAGAAATGTCCCTAGTAGTCTCCCCAGTAGCAGTCTTGAGTCTAACTACCCTTGTCACCCTGTCCTCTCCTGGTTTGAGTTCCAAAACTCTACCAAGAGACCAGTATTGTCGTGGTACACTGTCATGAATCAACACAATGTCACCTACTTTAATAGTGTTTGTCCAGTTTTTGTTTGTCAAGTGTTTGTGTCTTTCTCTAAGACTTGTAAGGTACTCATCAGTCCAACGTTTAACAAAATGAGTCTTAATGTCAGTCAAATGTCTGAATTTTGTCTGAAGTTCACTGTGTTCTTGAGACCAATCAGGATCATCCAATGAAATTGATTTGTCAGGCAACAAGCGAATTTGTTCACCTTTCATGAAATGATTGGGCGTTAATGCTTCTAAATCATTTATGTTGTTACTCACATAAGTGAGTGGCCTATTGTTTAACACACTTTAAATCTCAGCTAAGAAAGTGAGCAGTGTAAATAATTGTATTTGTTTTCTGCCAATTGCTTTCTTTAAGCAATTCTTGACAGTTTGAATGTTCCTCTCCCAGATAGAACCATACCATGGGGAGGCAACAGAAATATATTTCCATGTAATGTTTGAGTTATTCAAAAAGAGTTGAGCAGTTTCAGTTTGTAAAAGTTCACTAATAATTTGTTCACCAGCTTTGAAATAAGTGGCATTATCTGTCCAAATTGGTTTAGGTACAGAATGTTTTGCACAAAATCTCTTAAAGACGGCAACAAATGATTCTGCTTTAAGATTTCCAACAACATCCAGATAAACTGCTCGTGATGCAGGACACGTGAAGAGTACGATGTAAACTTTTATTTCGGTGTTGTTAATCCCCACAGTTACAGCCCCTGTATAATCTATGCCTACAGTTTCAAATGGTATATTAAGAGTAACTCGTTCTTTTGGCAAATCAGGTGGATCTGGTTTTTGTAGGGTCTAGAGTGAATCCTTTTACATGTTATATAGTTATTAAGAACTGTTTTTACTGTTACTCTGCCTTTTGGTACCCAATAAGTTTTCCTTAAGGTTGCTAATATTTGAGGTACCCCCATGAGATGGATTTCATTATGTACGTCTAATAATTAGGGTGGTAAGGTGATTATATCTGGGAGGCAAAATTGGACATTTACATAGCTGGATAAGCTAATTTTGACTTATTTAGTCAACCCCTACACCTAAGAAGACCATCTTCATCCTGAACAAGTTCAGATCTATGACTGCTGAAGGTAAAGATTCTTTGTATTGTTTACCAAAAGTTAAAAATTCTAACTCTGTTATATTCTAAATGTTGAACATGAGTGATCCAGTAATTGGTAGCAACATCTGTGAATGTTGTTTCATCTTTCTTTAAATATTTGTTTATCTTTGTCAAACAGTTGTGTAAAAACTTCAAGCAGTAAGAGGTAACCCTAATGAGTTTGTTGAAGTCTGAGTACTTCTCATACTGCGCGGTCATTGCAGTTAAATGTACATATTCACGATTTGCGAGGGTGCCCTCTAAAGGCATTCGTTTCTGCCCTATGTAGGAGAATTACAACTTCTGACTATCGTGGCTCCGTGGTGTAGTGGTTAGCACGTCTAACCGGCAATTGGAAGATCCTGGGTTCGATTCCCTGGCGGGTGCCTTATTTTTTATTTGTTTGTTATTTCTCTTCCTCGTGTGCAGAACACTCCACTATACTTACGTCGTTTCTATACGTTAATATACTGCGCGGTCATTGCAGTTAAATGTACATATTCACGATTTGCGAGGGTGCCCTCTCAAGGCATTGGTTTCTGCCCTATGTAGGAGAATTACAACTTCTGACTATCGTGGCTCCGTGGTGTAGTGGTTAGCACGTCTGACCGGCAATTGGAAGATCCTTGGTTCGATTCCCTGGCGGGTGCCTTATTTTTCATTTGTTTGTTATTTCTCTTCCTCGTGTGCAGAACACTCCTCTATACTTACGTCGTTTCTATACGTTAATATACTGCGCGGTCATTGCAGTTAAATGTACATATTCACGATTTGCGATGGTGCCCTCTCAAGGCATTGGTTTCTGCCCTATGTAGGAGAATTACAACTTCTGACTATCATGGCTCCGTGGTGTAGTGTTTAGCACGTCTGACCGGCAATTGGAAGATCCTAGGTTCGATTCCCGGGCGGGTGCCTTATTTTTTATTTGTTTGTTATTTCTCTTCCTCGTGTGCAGAACACTCCTCTATACTTACGTCGTTTCTATACGTTAATATACTGCGCGGTCATTGCAGTTAAATGTACATATTCACGATTTGCGAGGGTGCCCTCTCAAGGCATTGGTTTCTGCCCTATGTAGGAGAATTACAACTTCTGACTATCGTGGCTCCGTGGTGTAGTGTTTAGCACGTCCGACCGGCAATTGGAAGATCCTGGGTTCGATTCCCGGGCGGGTGCCTTATTTTTCATTTGTTTGTTATTTCTCTTCCTCGTGTGCAGAACACTCCTCTATACTTACGTCGTTTCTATACGTTAATATACTGCGCGGTCATTGCAGTTAAATGTACATATTCACGATTTGCGAGGGTGCCCTCTCAAGGCATTGGTTTCTGCCCTATGTAGGAGAATTACAACTTCTGACTATCGTGGCTCCGTGGTGTAGTGGTTAGCACGTCTGACCGGCAATTGGAAGATCCTGGGTTCGATTCCCGGCCGGGTGCCTTATTTTTCATTTGTTTGTTATTCTATTCCTCGTGTGCAGAACACTCCTCTATACTTACGTCGTTTCTATACGTTAATATACTGCGCGGTATTGCAGTTAAAAAGTACATATTCACGGTTTGCGAGGGTGCCCTCTCAAGGCATTAGTTTCTGCCCTATTTAGGAGAATTACAACTTCTGACTAACGTGGCTCCGTGGTGTAGTGGTTAGCACGTCTGACCGGCAATTGGAAGATCCTGGGTTCGATTCCCCGGCGGGTGCCTTATTTTTCATTTGTTTGTTATTTCTCTTCCTCGTGTGCTGAACACTCCTCCATACTTACGTCGTTCCTACACGTTAATATACTGCGCGGTCATTGCAGTTAAATGTACATATTCACGATTTACGAGGGTGCCCTCTCAAGGCATTGGTTTCTGCCCTATGTAGGAGAATTACAACTACTGACTATCGTGGATCCGTGGTGTAGTGGATAGCACGTCTGACCGGCAATTGGAAGATCCTGGGTTCGATTCCAGGGCGGTTGCCCTATTTTTCATTTGTTTGTTATTTCTCTTCCTCGTGTGCAGAACATTCCTCTATACTTACGTCGTTTCTATACGTTAATATACTGCGCGGTCATTGCAGTTAAATGTACATATTCACGATTTGCGAGGGTGCCCTCTCAAGCCATTGGTTTATGCCCTATGTAGGAGAATTCCAACTTCTGACTTTGGTGGCTCCGTGGTGTAGTGGTTAGCACGTCTGACCGGCAATTGGAAGATCCTGGGTTCGATTCCCGGGCGGGTGCCTCATTTTTCATCTGTTTGTTATTTCTCTTCCTCGTGTGCAGAACACTCTACTATACTTACGTCGTTTCTATACGTTAATATACTGCTCGGTCATTGCAGTTAAATGTACATATTCACGATTTGCGAGGGTGCCCTCTCAAGGCATTGGTTTCTGCCCTATGTAGGAGAATTACAACTCTGACTTTCGTGGCTCCGTGGTGTAGTGGTTAGCACGTCTGACCGGCAATTGGAAGATCCTGGGTTCGATTCCCGGGCGGGTGCCTTATTTTTCATTTGTTTGTTATTTCTCTCCTCGTGTGCAGAACACTCTCTATACTTACGTCGTTTCTATTACGTTAATATACTGCGCGGTCATTGCAGTTAAATGTACATATTCACGATTTGCGAGGGTGCCCTCTCAAGGCATTGGTTTCTGCCCTATGTAGGAGAATTACAATTTCTGACTATCGTGGCTCCGTGGTGTAGTGGTTAGCACGTCTGACCGGCAATTGGAAGATCCTAGGTTCGATTCCCGGGCGAGTGCCTTATTTTTTATTTGTTTGTTATTTCTCTTCCTCGTGTGCAGAACACTCCTCTATACTTACGTCGTTTCTATACGTTAATATACTGCGCGGTCATTTCAGTTAAATGTACATATTCACGATTTGCGAGGGTGCCCTCTCAAGCATTGGTTTCTGCCCTATGTAGGAGAATTACAACTTCTGACTATCGTGGCTCCGTGGTGTAGTGTTTAGCACGTCCGACCGGCAATTGGAAGATCCTGGGTTCGATTCCCGGGCGGGTGCCTTATTTTTCAATTGTTTGTTATTTCTCTTCCTCGTGTGCAGAACACTCCTCTATACTTACGACGTTTCTATACGTTAATATACTGCGCGGTCATTGCAGTTAAATGTACATATTCACGATTTGCGAGGGTGCCCTCTCAAGGAATTGGTTTCTGCCCTATGTAGGAGAATTACAACTACTGACTATCGTGGCTCCGTGGTGTAGTGGTTACCATGTCTGACCGGCAATTGGAAGATCCTGGGTTCGATTCCCGGGCGGGTGCCTTATTTTTCATTTGTTTGTTATTTCTCTTCCTCGTGTGCAGAACACTATTCTATACTTACGTCGTTTCTATACGTTAATATACTGCGCGGTCATTGCAGTTAAATGTACATATTCACGATTTGCGAGGGTGCCCTCTCAAGCCATTGGTTTCTGCCCTATGTAGGAGAATTCCAACTTCTGACTTTCGTGGCTCCGTGGTGTAGTGGTTAGCACGTCTGACCGGCAATTGGAAGATCCTGGGTTCGATTCCCGGGCGGGTGCCATATTTTTCATTTGTTTCTTATTTCTCTTCCTCGTGTGCAGAACACTCTTCTATACATACGTCGTTTCTATACGTTAATATACTGCGCGGTCATTGCAGTTAAATGTACATATTCACGATTTACGAGGGTGCCCTCTCAAGGCATTGGTTTCTGCCCTATGTAGGAGAATTACAACTGCTGACTATCGTGGCTCCGTGGTGTAGTGGTTAGCACGTCTGACCGGCAATTGGAAGATCCTGGGTTCGATTCCCGGACGGGTGCCTTATTTTTCATTTGTTTGTTATTTCTCTTCCTCTGTGGAGAACACTCCTCTATACTTACGTCGTTTCTATACGTTAATATACTGCGCGGTCATTGCAGTTAAATGTACATATTCACGATTTGCGAGGGTGCCCTCTCAAGGCATTGGTTTCTGCCCTATGTAGGAGAATTACAACTTCTGTCTATCGTGGTCCGTGGTGTAGTGGTTAGCACGTCTGACCGGCAATTGGAAGATCCTGGGTTCGATTCCCGGCGGGTGCCTTATTTTTCATTTGTTTATTTCTCTTCCTCGTGTGCAGAACACTCCTCTATACTTACGTCGTTTCTATACGTTAATATACTGCGCGGTCATTGCAGTTAAATGTACATATTCACGATTTGCGAGGGTGCCCTCTCAAGCCATTGGTTTCTGCCCTATGTAGGAGAATTCCAACTTCTGACTTTCGTGGTTCCGTGGTGTAGTGGTTAGCACGTCTGACCGGCAATTGGAAGATCCTGGGTTCGATTCCCGGGCGGGTGCCTTATTTTTCATCTGTTTGTTATTTCTCTTCCTCGTGTGCAGAACACTCTTCTATACTTACGTCGTTTCTATACGTTAATATACTGCTCGGTCATTGCAGTTAAATGTACATATTCACGATTTGCGAGGGTGCCCTTTCAAGGCATTGGTTTCTGCCCTATGTAGGAGAATTACAACTTCTGACTTTCGTGGCTCCGTGGTGTAGTGGTTAGCACGTTCTGACCGGCAATTGGAAGATCCTGGGTTCAATTCCCGGGCGGGTGCCTTATTTTTCATTTGTTTGTTATTTCTCTTCCTCGTGTGCAGAACACACTTCTATACTTACGTCGTTTCAATACGTTAATATACTGCGCGGTCATTGCAGTTAAATGTACATATTCACGATTTGCGAGGGTGCCCTCTCAAGGCATTGGTTTCTGCCCTATGTAGGAGAATTACAACTTCTGACTATCGTGGCTCCGTGGTGTAGTGGTTAGCACGTCTGACCGGCAATTGGAAGATCCTAGGTTCGATTCCCGGGCGGGTGCCTTATTTTTTATTTGTTTGTTATTTCTCTTCCTCGTGTGCAGAACACTCCTCTATACTTACATCGTTTCTATACGTTAATATACTGCGCGGTCATTGCAGTTAAATGTACATATTCACAATTTGCGAGGGTGCCCTCTCAAGGCATTGGTTTCTGCCCTATGTAGGAGAATTACAACTTCTGACTATCGTGGCTCCGTGGTGTAGTGTTTAGCACGTCCGACCGGCAATTGGAAGATCCTGGGTTCGATTTCCGGGCGAGTGCCTTATTTTTCATTTGTTTGTTATTTCTCTTCCTCGTGTGAAGAACACTCCTCTATACCTACGTCGTTTCTATACGTTAATATACTCCGCGGTCATTGCAGTTAAATGTACATATTCACGACTTGCGAGGGTGCCCTATCAAGGCATTGGTTTCTGCCCTATGTAGGAGAATTACAACTTCTGACTATCGTGGCTCCGTGGTGTAGTGGTTAGAACGTCTGACCGGCAATTTGAAGATCCTGGGTTCGATTCCCGGGCGGGTGCAATATTTTTCATTTGTTTGTTATTTCTCTTCCTCGTGTGCAGAACACTCCTCTATACTTACGTCGTTTCTATACGTTAATATACTGCGCGGTATTTGCAGTTAAATGTACATATTCACGATTTGCGAGGTTGCCCTCTCAAGGCATTGGTTTCTGCCCTATGTAGGAGAATTACAACTACTGACTGTCGTGGCTCCGTGGTGTAGTGGTTAGCATGTCTGACCGGCAATTGGAAGATCCTGGGTTCGATTCCCGGACGGGTGCCTTATTTTTCATTGTTTGTTATTTCTCTTCCTCGTGTGCAGAAACACTCCTCTATACTTACGTCGTTTCTATACGTTAATATACTGCGCGGTCATTGCAGTTAAATGTACATATTCACGATTTGCGAGGGTGCCCTCTCAAGGCATTGGTTTCTGCCCTATGTAGGAGAATTACAACTTCTGACTATCGTGGCTCCGTGGTGTAGTGTTTAGCACGTCCGACCGGCAATTGGAAGATCCTGGGTTCGATTCCCGGGCGGGTGCCTTATTTTTCATTGTTTGTTATTTCTCTTCCTCGTGTGCAGAACACTCCTCTATACTTACGTCGTTTCTATACGTTAATATACTGCGCGGTCATTGCAGTTAAATGTACATATTCACGATTTGCGAGGGTGCCCTCTCAAGCCATTGGTTTCTGCCCTATGTAGGAGAATTCCAACTTCTGACTTTCGTGGCTCCGTGGTGTAGTGGTTAGCACGTCTGACCGGCAATTGGAAGATCCTGGGTTCGATTCCCGGCGGGTGCCATATTTTCATTTGTTTCTTATTTTCCTCGTGTGCAGAACACTCCTCTATACTTACGTCGTTTCTATACGTTAATATACTGCGCGGTCATTGCAGTTAAAGTACATATTCACGTTTACGAGGGTGCCCTCTCAAGGCATTAGTTTCTGCCCTATTAGGAGAATTACAACTTGACTAATCGTGGCTCCGTGGTGTAGTGGTTAGCACGTCTGACCGGCAATTGGAAGATCCTGGGTTCGATTCCCGGACGGGTGCCTTATTTTTCATTTGTTTGTTATTTCTCTTCCTCGTGTGGAGAACACTCCTCTATACTTACGTCGTTTCTATACGTTAATATACTGCGCGGTCATTGCAGTTAAATGTACATATTCACGATTTACGAGGGTGCCCTCTCAAGGCATTGGTTTCTGCCCTATGTAGGAGAATTACAACTACTGACTATCGTGGATCCGTGGTGTAGTGGTTAGCACGTCTGACCGGCAATTGGAAGATCCTGGGTTCGATTCCCGGCGGGTGCCTTATTTTTCATTTGTTTGTTATTTCTCTTCCTCGTGTGCAGAACACTCCTCTATACTTACGTCGTTTCTATACGTTAATATACTGCGCGGTCATTGCAGTTAAATGTACATATTCACGATTTGCGAGGGTGCCCTCTCAAGCCATTGGTTTCTGCCTATGTAGGTGAATTCCAACTTCTGACTTTCGTGCCTGGTGAGTGGTTAGCACGTCTGACCGGCAATTGGAAGATCTGGGTTCGATTCCGGGCGGGTGCCTTATTTTTCATCTGTTTGTTATTTCTCTCGTGTGCAGAACACTCACTATACTTACGTCGTTTCTATACGTTAATATACTGCTCGGTCATTGCAGTTAAATGTACATATTCACGATTTGCGAGGGTGCCCTCTCAAGGCATTGGTTTCTGCCCTATGTAGGAGAATTACAACTTCTGACTTTCGTGGCTCCGTGGTGTAGTGGTTAGCACGTCTGACGGCAATTGGAAGATCCTGGGTTCAATTCCGGGCGGGTGCCTTATTTTCATTGTTTTTATTTCTCTTCCTCGTGTGCAGAACACTCTTCTATACTTACGTCGTTTCTATACGTTAATATACTGCGCGGTCATTGCAGTTAAATGTACATATTCACGATTTGCGAGGGTGCCCTCTCAAGGCATTGGTTTCTGCCCTATGTAGGAGAATTACAACTTCTGACTATCGTGGCTCCGTGGTGTAGTGGTTAGCACGTCTGACCGGCAATTGGAAGATCCTAGGTTCGATTCCCGGGCGGTGCCTTATTTTTTATTTGTTTGTTATTTCTCTTCCTCGTGTGCAGAACACTCCTCTATACTTACGTCGTTTCTATACGTTAATATACTGCGCGGTCATTGCAGTTAAATGTACATATTCACGTTGCGAGGGTGCCCTCTCAAGGCATTGGTTTCTGCCCTATGTAGGAGAATTACAACTTCGACTATCGTGGCTCCGTGTGTAGTGTTTAGCACGTCCGACCGGCAATGGAAGATCCTGGGTTCGATTCCGGGCGAGTGCCTTATTTTTCAATTGTTTGTTATTTCTCTTCCTCGTGGAAGAACACTCCTCTATACTACGTCGTTTCTATACGTTAATATACTCCGCGGTCATTGCAGTTAAATGTACATATTCACGACTTGCGGGCTGCCCTATCAAGGCATGGTGTTCTGCCCTATGTAGGAGAATTACAACTTCTGACTATCTGGCTCCGTGGTGTAGTGGTTACGTCTGACCGGCAATTGAAGATCCTGGGTTCGATTCCGGGCGGGGTGCTTATTTTCATTTGTTTGTTATTTCTCTTCCTCGTGGCAGAACACTCCTCTATACTTACGTCG
>JAJOZX010003832.1:0-97500 GCA_023014485.1 Bathynomus jamesi
CATAATGAGAACTATATACTAGAGTGTATAAACTACATATGATTGTGATAATAAAAGTCAATAATAATAACGGATTTATTGAATCATATATTTAAATGGTGTTGCTTTTTCCTTTGTATTAAGTATAGTTAATACACGTTCTGGCATTCCATTGATGAACTTTGCCATTTGTTCTTGAGGACGATCACTGTGGTGTCTATTTACTTTTGTCAACTCTCTGTATACATGTCGATGATCCATTAATATCTACGCACAAATCTTTTTGACCCTGACTAGTACTTCCCGGACGGCTCTTCTGAAGGTTATAACTCTTTTCAGAAGAAACTACACTACACACACTTTACACCAAAAGACAGAGGACGTCGTCGCAAATAGTTTACATGCTATTTTTACATGTACGTAAATAACTGTGTAACCCTATACGACTGGCTGTGAGACGATTGGCTGCCTTCTAACCCTGATGGCTGTGATGCTGAAGACACATTATACGATGATCCATGGTACGAATGGATGGGTCTTCTCTCTCTCATTGTGTTTAGGATACCCACATGCATATATTTTTGGGTGGGCCTGAGCAGCCAGGTTAGGTTACCCCTTGGAGTTCACATACATGTGTGTGTGTGTGTGTGTGTGTGTGTGTATATACACACATATTATATATATTAAAGAAGCATACATATATTTTTGTGTGCCTGAGCAGCTGCACTCTAACATTTTTCGTTAGTACTACTTATATATATAATAAAGTCACAGGCATCCAACAGAACATGTCCGAAACACTGGAAATGGTGTATTTATGGGTGGACAATGGCAATTACATTATGCTATATATGTCTAAATAGAATAATAAATGAAATGAATTAAACTGAATTATTATTACTATTATTATATAAAAACTTTTAAATATAAGCGTTTTATCAAGAAAATTTGTATGAATTGCAAATAACAAGTTTAAATTTCAATAATGCGTTCTGAAGACAAAACTAATGGGGAAAAAGTTTTAACTGGGAGCTCCCGTAACTCAGTGGTTACTGTGGCAAACTTTGAGTGGTGACTCTCTGGTTCCTCCACCTGCTGACTCGTAGTTGGGTTGAGTTAAGTTGGCTACTTACCACGTTGATGCTTGGGTTAAGGGTGCCCTTGAGGCACACTCATCCCAACATCATAAGCAAGTGAGCTTCCTGGCTATTACCGTCTTTTTTTTGTAATTATGGTTCTGGTAAAATAGTTAACTTTGTAACATTTTAAATGAGGTTATATAATCGATGTTATAATAACAGACAAGCATTTGCACTTTCCCAAATCCATAAATTTCAACTAATTCCTGTTCATTCCATTAATTATCTTGTTCTGTAACTCATAATATAGAGTATTAAAACAGTTTAACCAAACTTTACTTAATAAGAGACAGAAAGCTAAATTACCTGACGGGTTTATGCATAGCGAGATTTACGAAACTTATAAGAGAAATCCTTAATGTTTCGTGTCACTTGACACTCTAATGTTCTCATATATTGAATACAATTGGGAATACTTACAGTACTTCCCATTACTTACTAACCGTGTAGCAACAACCCTGTTATTTGTACAACGAAACTCCATTTGAATTTGATGGCCAAAACGTTTTTGCAAAAGGAGAAAAAGCTGTTTTCGTTGAACGTTTGCTGGTTTAACGTCAATGAGAAAAGCTCATGGATAAAAAACTGTGAATTTAGACCAGGTTTAACCAGTTCATATATATATATATATATATTAGTGATGTAGGTCACATCCGCATCCGCATCCGCGGAACATCCGCACATTTTCTCGCATCCGCATCCGCATCCGCACTTTGGACTGCGGATGTCGTGCGGATGTGGACCGTGAGATAAAACGTCATTAATAAGCGGAAATTATCAAATTCTACTATATTAATAGAACTAGTTCATTGTGCGCAAAAGTGATGCAAGCGACAAGACGAGAGGCTGTTCTTGTATGAAGTTACTCTCTTGCAACCTACTTAGATCCACGTTACAAAGCTAAGTTATTTTTACCTAGTACATTAGAACGAGTTAAATCATCACTTGGCAAAGCAGTTGAAGAGCTTCAATCTCTTGAATCTGTCGCTTCGCCACCCACCAAAAGAATAAAAGTTTCAGTGACAGAACCAACACCTTCAACAAGCAAATCTATCACAGAATCTGTCTCTCAGTTTCTTGAGTCAAGCAGCAATGACGAGACCTACGCGATGTCAAAAGATGTAGTAAAAATGATCGAGAGCTATCACTAAGAAAAACGCCTGGCTGCATGTGACAATCCTATTAGTTGGTGGAAAAATACGCAGAATATCTATCCATACTTGAGTAAACTTGCAAGGAAACATTTAGCCTGTCCTCCAACAACGTACCAAGCGAGAGATTATTTAGCAGTGCTGGATTAATATATGATGAAAAGAGAACCAGACTGGCAGAGAAAGGCAGAAAAATTAATGTTCCTTAAGCATAACCTTCCTATAATTAAGTTTGAACATTAAACGATGAACATCTTAGTTTACTTTATTTTAATTACTCATTTATAAAATATGCCTAATAAAACTTTAAACTTAATATAAATAGTTATCAAGCTAATTAAAGATCTCTTTCTATAAGGGTGGAGGAGGTTGGGGAAAGAGGTCGGTGGGGTGCATTTGAGTTGGGTTCACGTCCCGCATCCTGGTAACACAATTATGGTTTCTAATTGTGGCTGAAACTCAACAAAATATAACGAATTTATTTGCAGACGAATTCACTGATTGATTTCTATATTAGTTAGATGCTTGATATTATTTTATATGTTCAGAGAAAAGTACAGCAATTATTGTACAATTAATCAATTATACTACATTATAGCTACAGCTCTCTCTATATAATAACTTATTATATACGTTAAACACAACAAATCTCGAATATATCCTAAAAAATAACGAAAATGTAGACATCCGCATCCGCATCCGCATCCCGCGGATGTGAAAAAAATGACATCCGCTACATCACTAATATATATATATATATATATATAGTTGATGCCAGTGTTCAAAGTTCATAGGGTAACACCTTTTCCCTATAAGCGAAGTGAAGATACTGAGTCAGGGGTTCGAATCCCGATGTTGCTGATAATAATAATGTTTGGAGGGGTTATAGGGTTCAAAGTAAGATTAGGGACTAGTTTCTCCATTGCGCGGCACAATGACGAATGAGCCAAAACAAAGTTTTGAGGAAACGGCTTTCAAGTTTGTGAAAGTTGAAATACTTATAACTTTAATAAAATAGATGTAATTCGATTTTCTTTTAGACGTTGTAAGTAATTTTATGAACATTGAATGAGTGACTGATTAAATGATAAAAGAGAGCCATTTGAAGTAGGTAAAATAGCAATAAGGGTATAAAGATTGGAAGATTATAGCAATAACTTTATAAAGAATGGACGAATTTTGATTGTTTTTGTTGCATTTTTATTGTAATTTTATGGCGATTAAATGAGTAAATACGTAAATGAATAAAAAGACGATCTGGTACATGATAGAGGAAAGGTTGAAGCTTACTATAGAAAACGGAATTTTCGGCCGTTGGTTGATTCGTCATTGTGCTACGCGACGCCTCATATCATCTGCTGTAAAGTAAAAGTCCGTTATACTTTTCTTCTTCAAAGAACGCGTTTCTATCGCATATTAGTTTATCAGTTTTGGGGATACTGAACGATAATTCATAGTGATCTCTTAATATTTCAGATACTTCTTTTAAATCATCGGTAAAAACATTGTCTTCATTCTTCAAAGGTCCGATGGTCGCCTGATTTTTTTACTTCCTCTTTACAAAATTATAGAAGCACCTTCAATTAACCTTTATCGCTTCTATAACGTCATCGTCTTTCTCTGTATGTTTCTCAATTAGACCCTGTATAACGCAATCTATACTCTCCAGTTTATCGTTTAATATTTTTCTGATGTTGTTCAAGTTGTTGTCTTTTGTAATTTTTTAATTTTACAGTCACTCTTTTTTCTATTGTGAAACATTGACGTTTTTTTTGTCTTTCGAACCTGCTTTTCTTTCCTCTTTGTTGCCTTTATGGGACATGTTTTTCCACAATTTCTAACGTCTTCTCTTCTAATGTTCTTAGCATCTCTTCCGTTGTCTTGCCCTTAAAGATGCCTTTCCAGTCTATTCTTCCATGTTGGATGTAAAACCCTCCCAATTTATAACTTTTGAGTGAAAATTAAAAATTTCGAATTTACTTCTTTCTACAGTGCTTGTTTTTTTCCTTTCGTTGCTTTATATTGGTTGTTATTTCAATAATGTTGTGATCTGATATTATAGTTAGGTTGCTGTTGTTTGTGAATACCAAATCTAGGCAGGTGTTTTTTCTTATATTTTCCGTTATTTCTTGTGTTAACATAAATTCGAGCATTTTTGCCTGCGCCTGGTCTTCCCGTGTGCCCCCCTTGTCTTCCCGTGTGCCCTCCTTATCTTCCCTTGTGCCCCCTCTTGTCTTGGTGTATACATATATCTCTTCTTATCCTTTTATATTTCATAAATGGGAAATTAAAATCACTACAGAGAATAATAAGTACTTATCGTCATTTCTGCCAGATGTTTTTTGTGTGTATAAATAGTGCATTCTACTTTTCGTCTTACTGTTCTGGTGTCTCGAAGTGTGTTAGTCGTCAATTTTATTTCTTTTTGTCGATACAAAACTCATAGTTTTCACAGTTTGCTTGGCAGTCCTTTAGATGAGTTTCCGTGAGGCATGCAAAGTCTGCTCTTGTTTCTTGTATGGTCCTTTCAGGTATGTGACTTTGTTCAGGGAATTGTTTGGTTTAAGGGCCTGAATGTTAGCTAGGATTATTTTTATTTTTTATTTTCGTTTTTCCCTTTATGTAATTCAGACTCGTTTCCCAATGGTGGTGCACGTTTCGTTGCCTTGTGATCCTCAGAGAATTTTCCTTTCTTTATCTGTTTCGATACCTGTTGTCCCGATATCGCGTGTAATTTATTTCTGTATTTATTCTGTACGGCTCTCGGATCGCCGTATTTGTCAATTATCTTTGTATTTGTTGGATGGCATTTAGTAGTGAATTGTGTTGGCTACATCTGAAAAATTGGTAGCCCTGTTTGTTGCTGGTTTTGACTGCTCATCTGTCGTGTTCCTTTGACGGTGGTGGTGAAATTTTTTAAATTTATAATATCTATTTTTGTAATGGAAATTACATGAAGCGGGCTGTGCATAGATGTATTGACCATCCCGGCATTTGCAGTGCCCTTTTACATAATATTTACATACGATATTTTCTACGTTTCTAGCTTCGCCTTTTTATTTTCTACGTTTTTAGTTTCTGTCATTTTTTATCATTATCTTCGTTTGGCAGTTTTACCATATCACAAATTATACTTGTTTCATTATTATTATTATTATTATTATTATTATTATTATTACACCTAGTTGATACATTTCCAGCAAGAAATGAAACATTTAGTACATCATAAACGTTATACTGACGTCTTCTAAACATTTATTGACGTTTTATAAACGTTTCATTGACGTCTTATAAACGTTTAGCGACGTTTTATGAACGTTTCTGACACTCACTAAACATTCGAATTATCAGATTAAAATATATACTTATGAGGAGTTAACTGCTAAAAGTGCTCAGATTTGACGAACTGATTCCACCATTGTTCATAATGAGAACTATATACTAGAGTGTATAAACTACATATGATTTGATAATAAAAGTCAATAAATAATAACGGATTTATTGAATCATATATTTAGAATGGTGTTGCTTTTCCTTTTGTATTAAGTATAGTTAATACACGTTCTGGCATTCCATTGATGAACTTTGCCATTTGTTCTTGAGGACGATCACTGTGGTGTCTATTTACTTTTCAACTCTCTGTATACATGTCGATGATCCATTAATATCTACGCACAAATCTTTTTTGACCCTGACTAGTACTTCCCGGACGGCTCTTCTGAAGGTTATAACTCTTTTCAGAAGAAACTACACTACACACACTTTACACCAAAAGACAGAGGACGTCGTCGCAAATAGTTTACATGCTAGTTTACATGTACGTAAATAACTGTGTAACCCTATACGACTGGCTGTGAGACGATTGGCTGCCTTCTAACCCTGATGGCTGTGATGCTGAAGACCATTATACTATGATCCATGGCTACGAATGGATGGGTCTTCTCTCTCTCATTGTGTTTAGGATACCCACATGCATATATTTTGGGTGGGCTGAGCAGCCAGGTTAGGTTACCCCTTGGAGTTCACATACATGTGTGTGTGTGTGTGTGTGTGTGTATATACACACATATATATATATTAAAGAAGCATACATATATTTTTGTGTGCCTGAGCAGCTGCACTCTAACATTTTTCGTTAGTACTACTTATATATATAATAAAGTCACAGGCATCCAACAGAACATGTCCGAACACTGGAAATGGTGTATTTATGGGTGGACAATGGCAATTACATTATGCTATATATGTCTAAATAGAATAATAATGAAATGAATTAAACTGGAATTATTATTACTATTATTATATAAAAACTTTTAAATATAAGCGTTTATCAAGAAAATTTGTATGAAATTGCAAATAACAAGTTTAAATTTCAAATATGCGTTCTGAAGACAAACTAATATGGGGAAAAAGTTTTTAACTGGGAGCTCCCGTAACTCAGTGGTTACTGTGGCAAACTTTGAGTGGTGACTCTCTGGTTCCTCCCACCTGCTGACTCGTAGGTTGGGTTGAGTTAAGTTGGCTACTTACCACGTTGATGCTTGGGTTAAGGGTGCCCCTTGAGGCACACTCATCCCAACATCATAAGCAAGTGAGCTTCCTGGCTATTACCGTCTTTTTTTGTAATTATGGTTCTGGTAAATAGTTAATTTTGTAACATTTTAAATGAGGTTATAATCGATGTTATAATAACAGACAAGCATTTGCACTTTTCCCAAATCCATAAATTTCAACTAATTCCTGTTCATTCCATTAATTATCTTGTTCTGTAACTCATAATATAGAGTATTAAAACAGTTTAACCAAACTTTACTTAAATAAGAGACAGAAAGCTAAATTACCTGACGGGTTTATGCATAGCGAGATTTACGAAACTTATAAGAGAAAATCATTAATGTTTCGTGTCACTTGACACTCTAATGTTCTCATATATTGAATACAATTGGGAATACTTACAGTACTTCCCATTACTTACTGACCCGTGTAGCAACAACCCTGTTATTTGTACAACGAAACTCCATTTGAATTTGATGGCCAAAACGTTTTTGCAAAAGGAGAAAAGCTGTTTCGTTGAACGTTTGCTGGTTTTAACGTCATATGAGAATAAGCTCATGGATAAAAACTGTGAATTTAGACCAGGTTTAACCAGTTCATATATATATATATATATATTAGTGATGTAGGTCACATCCGCATCCGCATCCGCGGAACATCCGCACATTTTCTCGCATCCGCATCCGCACTTTGGACTGCGGATGTCGTGCGGATGTGGACCGTTGAGATAAAACGTCATTAATAAGCGGAAATTATCAAATTCTACTATATTAATAGAACTAGTTCATTGTGCGCAAAAGTGATGCAAGCGACAAGACGAGAGGCTGTTCTTGTATGAAGTTACTCTCTTGCAACCTACTTAGATCCACGTTACAAAGCTAAGTTATTTTCACCTAGTACATTAGAACGAGTTAAATCATCACTTGGCAAAGCAGTTGAAGAGCTTCAATCTCTTGAATCTGTCGCTTCGCGCCACCCACCAAAAGAATAAAAGTTTCAGTGACAGAAACCACCTTCAACAAGCAAATCTATCACAGAATCTGTCTCTCAGTTTCTTGAGTCAAGCAGCAATGACGAGACCTACGCGATGTCAAAAGATGTAGTAAAAATGATCGAGAGCTATCACTAAGAAAACGCCTGGCTGCATGTGACAATCCTATTAGTTGGTGGAAAAATACGCAGAATATCTATCCATACTTGAGTAAACTTGCAAGGAAACATTTAGCCTGTCCTCCAACAAACGTACCAAGCGAGAGATTATTTAGCAGTGCTGGATTAATATATGATGAAAAGAGAACCAGACTGGCAGCAGAAAAGGCAGAAAAATTAATGTTCCTTAAGCATAACCTTCCTATAATTAAGTTTGAACATTAAACGATGAACATCTTAGTTTACTTTATTTTAATTACTCATTTATAAATATGCCTAATAAAACTTTAAACTTATTATAAATAGTTATCAAGCTAATTAAAGATCTCTTTCTATAAGGGTGGAGGAGGTTGGGGAAAGAGGTCGGTGGGGGTGCATTTGAGTTGGGTTCACGTCCCGCATCCTGGTAACACAATTATGGTTTCTAATTGTGGCTGAAACTCAACAAAATATAACGAATTTATTTGCAGACGAATTCACTGATTGATTTCTATATTAGTTAGATGCTTGATATTATTTTATATGTTCAGAGAAAAGTACAGCAATTATTGTACAATTAATCAATTATACTACATTATAGCTACAGCTCTCTCTATATAATAACTTATTATATACGTTAAACACAACAAATCTCGAATATATCCTAAAAATAACGAAAATGTAGACATCCGCATCCGCGGATGTGAAAAAAATGACATCCGCTACATCACTAATATATATATATATATATATATATACAGGGTGGCGTAAAGTAGCTCCCTATTTTGGATTGTAAAGAAACACGTATATTATCCATTTATTTCAGAAGAAATAATATGAAAAGGTAGGCATACATGGTAGGTTTCCTCTAAAATTCAATATGGGCTCCAACTCTTTCCACCAGCTTCTGGAGCCGCCCAGGAAAGGCGTCCACTGAATTTAGCAGGAACTCCGCGGGATGGAGGACATGACTTCCCGAATTCGGTCCTCCAGTCTTCGAATGTCCTCGTTTGGTGCGGTAGACTTCTTCCTTTACCCACCCCCAAAGAAAGAAGTCGCACGGTGTCAAGTCGGGGCTCCTGGCTGGCCATTGATGTGGACACGACGACCCATCCAACGCCCAGGGAAGTGGGCATCCAGCCACTCACGGACAACAATGGCCAGCCAGGAGCCCGACTTGACACCGTGCGACTTCTTTCTTTGGGGGTGGGTAAAAGAAGAAGTCTACCCCACCAAACCGAGGACATTGGAAGAACTGGAGGACCGAATTCGGGAAGTCATGTCCTCCATCCCGCCGGAGTTCCTGCTAAAGTCAGTGGACGCCATTCCTGGGCGGCTCCAGAAGCTGGTGGAAAGAGTTGGAGCCCACATTGAATTTTAGAGAAAACCTACCATGTATGCCTACCTTTTCATATTATTTCTTCTGAAATAAATGGATAATATACATATTTTTTTACCAATCCAAAATAGGGAGCTACTTTCCGCCCACCCTGTATATATATAGTTGATGCCAGTGTTCAAAGTTCATAGGGTAACACCTTTTCCCTATAAGCGAAGTGAAGATACTGAGGTCAGGGGTTCGAATCCCGATGTTGCTGATAATAATAATGTTTGGAGGGGTTATAGGGTTCAAAGTAAGATTAGGGACTAGTTTCTCCATTGCGCGGCACAATGACGAATGAGCCAAAACAAAGTTTTGAGGAAACGGCTTTCAAGTTTGTGAAAGTTGAAATACTTATAACTTTAATAAAATAGATGTAATTCGATTTTCTTTTAGACGTTGTAAGTAATTTTATGAACATTGAATGAGTGACTGATTAAATGATAAAAGAGAGCCATTTGAAGTAGGTAAAATAGCAATAAGGGTATAAAGATTGGAAGATTATAGCAATAACTTTATAAAGAATGGACGAATTTTGATTGTTTTTGTTGCATTTTTATTGTAATTTTATGGCGATTAAATGAGTAAATACGTAAATGAATAAAAAGACGATCTGGTACATGATAGAGGAAAGGTTGAAGCTTACTATAGAAAACGGAATTTTCGCCCGTTGGTTGATTCGTCACTGTGCTGCGCGACGCCTCATATCATCTGCTGTAAAGTAAAAGTCCGTTATACTTTTCTTCTTCAAAGAACGCGTTTCTATCGCATATTAGTTTATCAGTTTTGGGGATACTGAACGATAATTCATAGTGATCTCTTAATATTTCAGATACTTCTTTTAAATCATCGGTAAAAACATTGTCTTCATTCTTCAAAGGTCCGATGGTCGCCTGATTTTTTTACTTCCTCTTTACAAAATTATAGAAGCACCTTCAATTAACCTTTATCGCTTCTATAACGTCATCGTCTTTCTCTGTATGTTTCTCAATTAGACCCTGTATAACGCAATCTATACTCTCCAGTTTATCGTTTAATATTTTTCTGATGTTGTTCAAGTTGTTGTCTTTTGTAATTTTTTAATTTTACAGTCACTCTTTTTTCTATCGTGAAACATTGACTTTTTTTTTGTCTTTCGAACCTGCTTTTCTTTCCTCTTTGTTGCCTTTATGGGACATGTTTTTCCACAATTTCTAACGTCTTCTCTTCTAATGTTCTTAGCATCTCTTCCGTTGTCTTGCCCTTAAAGATGCCTTTCCAGTCTATTCTTCCATGTTGGATGTAAAACCCTCCCAATTTATAGCTTTTGAGTGAAAATTAAAAATTTCGAATTTACTTCTTTCTACAGTGCTTGTTTTTTCCTTTCTTGTTGCTTTATATTGGTTGTTATTTCAATAATGTTGTGATCTGATATTATAGTTAGGTTGCTGTTGTTTGTGAATACCAAATCTAGGCATGTGTTTTTTCTTATATTTTCCGTTATTTCTTGTGTTAACATAAATTCGAGCATTTTTGCCTGCGCCTGGTCTTCCCGTGTGCCCCCCTTGTCTTCCCGTGTGCCCTCCTTATCTTCCCGTGTGCCCCCTCTTGTCTTGGTGTATACATATATCTCTTCTTATCCTTTTATATTTCATAAATGGGAAATTAAAATCACTACAGAGAATAATAAGTACTTATCGTCATTTCTGCCATATGTTTTTTGTGTGTATAAATAGTGCATTCTACTTTTCGTCTTACTGTTCTGGTGTCTCGAAGTGTGTTATAGTCGTCAATTTTATTTCTTTTTTGTCGATACAAAACTCATAGTTTTCACAGTTTGCTTGGCAGTCCTTTAGATGAGTTTCCGTGAGGCATGCAAAGTCTGCTCTTGTTTCTTGTATGGTCCTTTCAGGTATGTGACTTTGTTCAGGGAATTGTTTGGTTTAAGGGCCTGAATGTTAGCTAGGATTATTTTTATTTTTTCGTTTCATTTTTCCCTTTATGTAATTCAGACTCGTTTCCCAATGGTGGTGCACGTTTCGTTGCCTTGTGATCCTCCGAGAATTTTCCTTTCTTTATCTGTTTCGATACCTGTTGTCCCGATATCGCGTGTAATTTATTTCTGTATTTATTCTGTACGACTCTCGGATCGCCGTATTTGTCAATTATCTTTGTATTTGTTGGATGGCATTTAGTAGTTGAATTGTGTTGGCTACATCTGAAAAATTGGTAGCCCTGTTTGTTGCTGGTTTTGACTGCTCATCTGTCGTGTTCCTTTGACGGTGGTGGTGCAGTTTTTTAAATTTATAATATCTATTTTTGTAATGGAAATTACATGAAGTGGGCTGTGCATAGATGTATTGACCATCCCGGCATTTGCAGTGCCCTTTTACATAATATTTACATACGATATTTTCTACGTTTCTAGCTTCGCCTTTTTATTTTCTACGTTTTTAGTTTCTGTCATTTTTTTATCATTATCTTCGTTTGGCAGTTTTACCATATCACAAATTATACTTGTTTCATTATTATTATTATTATTATTATTATTATTATTATTACACCTAGTTGATACATTTCCAGCAAGAAATGAAACATTTAGTACATCATAAACGTTATACTGACGTCTTCTGAACATTTATTGACGTTTTATAAACATTTCATTGACGTTTTATAAATGTTATAGTGACGTTTTATGAACGTTTTTGACACTCACTAAACATTCGAAATCATCAGATTAAAATATATACTTATGAGGAGTTAACTGCTAAAAGTGCTCAGATTTGACGAACTGATTCCAACCATTGTTCATAATGAGAACTATATACTAGAGTGTATAAACTACATATGATTTGATAATAAAAGTCAATAAATAATAACGGATTTATTGAATCATATATTTAGAATGGTGTTGCTTTCCTTTTGTATTAAGTATAGTTAATACACGTTCTGGCATCCCATTGATGAACTTTGCCATTTGTTCTTGAGGACGATCACTGTGGTGTCTATTTACTTTTGTCAAACCTCTGTATACATGTCGATGATCCATTAATATCCACGCACAAATCTTTTTTGACCCCGACTAGTACTTCCCGGACGGCTCTTCTGAAGGTTATAACTCTTTTCATAAGAAACTACACTACACACACTTTACACCAAAAGACAGAGGACGTCGTCACAAATAATTTGATGTAAACATCGAACAAATTCGTCCACTACAAAAACGTTTAGAGCAAAGTTTATGTGGACAAAATGTTGTTCAGCTAAGTAAGCTGTCCGTCCGCGCGAGAGGCTGGGAGGAGCTTATTCCTTGAGAGTTCTAAGCTATATATATATATATATATATATATATATATAATATATATATATATAGTCATGCGGGTTGCTTCTACAGAGCTTCAATTTAATATTTAGGAGAAATCCAATGACAAGGAGAAATGTAAATGCCATGAAAAGTCTTCTTTAATGCGCAACGTTTCGAGCAATACGCTCATCTTCAGGCTGTTTAATAACAATGTGAAATTAAAATCAATATTGAATGAAAAACAAAACAGAAAATTCTATAACCTATTCGTAAAGACAAATTTTAAAAGACTGAGAAAAGAGGGTTAAATTCTAAGTTATACAGATTTACATATAAAAATTAAGAAGTTATTTTTAAATACATGTAGTAAATGTGAAATTAATACACTGGAAAAATTACCAATAGTACACTGGAACAATGGAACTATCTACCTTACACTGCAGTATCCGAGGCTGACTAATTTGAGCAGAGACAAAGAACGGGAAACACGAGAGATGGCGAGGGCGATTGGGGAAGGAGGGATTATAAGGAATTGGGGAAGGAGGAGGGATCATAGCAAATTGAGAGGGACGGCCGATGAGTCGACATTCAGACTAGGGGACAATGCTTTAATGAACAGCGATTCTAAAATTCTTAGTGAGTTGGGACAAGTATTACAACCAAAAATTGTTAAGGAAATTTTTTTATCATACTGATTTCCGCATCATATTTATTAATAAAACGTCTTTAGGTAGCTTTTTCTCAGCGAAGGATCGAACCCCTGACTCGTTGCGTAGCGGTGTTGTATATTTATTTACCTGCCCCAGGTGTCTCCTTGGGAATTACATCGGCAGCACTGTTCGCTCTCTCAGGGCTAGATTTTATTCGCATATGGGAATAAGTGGCCGAACAGGTAAAATTTTAAAAACTAAAGAAGCCTCGAGTATTCGTGAACACAGCATTAAATGTAAAATTGATGTCACTTTAGACAATTTTAAAATTCTTGGTTGTAATACTTGTCCCAACTCACTAAGAATTTTAGAATCGCTGTTCATTAAAGCATTGTCCCCTAGTCTGAATGTTGACTCATCGGCCGTCCCTCTCAATTTGCTATGATCCCTCCTCCTTCCCCAATTCCTTATAATCCCTCCTTCCCCATCTCCCTCGCCATCTCTCGTTCCCGTTTCTCTGCTCAAATTAGTCAGCCTCGGATACTGCAGTGTAAGGTAGATAGTTCCATTGTTCCAGTGTACTATTGGTAATTTTTCCAGTGTATTAATTTCACATTTACTACATGTATTTAAAATAACTTCTTAATTTTTATATGTAAATCTGTATAACTTAGAATTTAACCCTCTTTTCTCAGTCTTTTAAAATTTGTCTTTACGAATAGGTTATAGAAATTTTCTGTTTTGTTTTTCATTCAATATTGATTTTAATTTCACATTGTTATTAAACAGCCTGAAGATGAGCGTATTGCTCGAAACGTTGCGCATTAAAGAAGACTTTTCATGGCATTTACATTTCTCCTTGTCATTGGATTTCTCCTAAATATTATATATATATATATACACATATATATAGGGTGGTCTACAAGTCCCTATCTATTTTGCTGAAATAATAGTATTTTAGGATAAAAATTTAATAACATAATTAGATGTATATTTATTTATCAAGCTTAGGTCGAAGATTCAACGTAAGCACCATCAATTGTCTCTGCAAATCTCGAATCTGTCCCCTGCATTGTGGAACACATTCTCAAGCATCCCTGGGGTTATTTTAGCGACTGTCGCGACGATGCGGGTTCGCAGTTCCTGCAGGTCTGTAAAGGTACCCACACACGCACAAATCTGATCGCAGCTATACGACGGATTTGATCGCACGCGGATCAAATCCCCCGTTAATCTATGTGTCTGTGAGCAGAAAAGATAAAATCAGAAGGATGAAATCGCAGGCCTCAGTCGATCAGCCAGACAGAATTTTTTAATCCGCTGACGTATCAAATCGGTCAGTGTGTGGTTTACTGCATGCTAGATCGCGTGATTTGTGAATCTGGCGCATGCACAGTAACTTTAGAAGAATCTCTCTCCCATTCATAGAACTCAGTTGGTTTTTCACACTTCCAGATACGGCAATTATGTCGATTAAACTTTCCACATGTGTGGAATGTCGTTTCATCGCTGAAGAGAATGTGGCTTAATAAGTTTTCGGTATGAATTTTTTCAAAGAATTTTGTGCACATAGCGGCTCGTTTTGAATAATGCTCTTTGTGTAACTCATGTGGCACTTGAATACATAGGCGGATCCAGATCGGGGGTGGGGTGGGGAGCAGGAGTCTTAATGGAAGCAACGGGGCTTAATTTGGAAGCCCTCTACATACTGGTTAAACGAAATTAAGTAAAACGTTTGAATGCTTATGTCCACGTTGCTTTAATTAAGCCTCCTGGCCCCCGCCCTCTGGATCCGCCTATGCTTGAATATGGTAACTTTTCCGTTTTTAATGTTGATTTTAAAATCCTTTGAACAGTCGTTTTTGGTATGCTCAGTCTACGTGATGCTGTGCGGGTTGGCATTTTAGAATTTGTTTCAAAGGCATCTCTTACCAATTCGATAGTTTCTTGCCTCATCATGAACAGATCCTGTTCTTTTAAATTTATTGACCAGCTCGCGAATTACTTTGTCTGTAGGTCCTGGTTTGTGAATCTTCTTTCAAATTTTTCTCAAATTTTTTTGCACTCCTTCCTTGGATACGTAGTGTTACTACCATCACACGTTCTTGTACATCCATTATCATCTATGGCCTGTAGAAAATAGAATAGAAATATCACTATTTCAGCAAAATAGATAGGGACTTTTGGATTACCCTTTGTATATACAGTGTGTGTGTGTTTGTGTGTGTGTGTGTGTGTGTGTGTGTATATATAAATGTGTGTATATATAACGGGTGCTGCAAAAGTAACGCCCTTTTAATAATTGTATCTTTATAGTTTTATACAGTATAATTTTTTAGTTTTATATTGTATCATTTTGTTATTTTTTAGTTTTTACTCTTAAAATGCTGTATTTTTCTTAAAAACCTTATTATTTCTCTTAAAATGCTGTAATTGATTTATTTCCTTCAATAAAAGAGAATAAACTAAAAAGGGCGTTATTTTTGCCGCACCCTATATATAAACAGAAACAGTATACATATTAAAATATACATACTGAAACCAATGCGAAAGAGTGTATACAAACTCTCTCAGTATACCTTTAACGTCTCATGGCCGAGTGGGTAACGTAGCGGCTCGTAAAATTTGAGTCTCACCGCGGTAAAGTAAATTTATTTCTGATGTATTTAATCCTAAAACTTAGGTTGCTGTTAGTATTTCGTTCTTGATTGACATAAAATTGATATGCATGTAATTACACTCGGTTAATGAAAATAAACTGAAATGATATTTAACTGACATTTCCTACAATAGATGTTCATTGAAAGAATTTCCCAGACCTTGATGAGAATTCCAGTCTCAGTGTACATGTTAAAAGCTGCCGCTAAATATTTTTTGGTTTCTTAACTTTGAACTTTTAACGCCAAATGTTTTTGTGTTATTTTTGTCATGGTCTCTTTAGAGTTAATTTTTATGAACACAAAAAAGAACTGCCTTTTTGCAGAACACATTTTTCAGACTATAATTAGGAAATTCTTCCATTAAAACAACCAGAAATTCATTCTTTAAAATGTGGGCTACGTCTCGTGGGCAAAGTCTTATCAGCGTTACCTGTCAATCAGGGAAGTTAAGCAACATTGGATCTGAGTAATAACTGGATGGGTGACCGTCCTTTGCGTAGCTCCCCTCCGCCATATGGCCTTAGATGTTGCGAACGAGGTTAAACAACCCCATGAAACAACAAGAACCACGTTAAAGCGTTCTTTATGTTGATTGCATTTTTATATTTCTGATCCTTAAAGATGAAGACAATAATTTTTCGAAAAATCTTATGATGATGAGTACATAAAGATCGTTTTAATCGTTCTAAGAAAGAGCGTTCTAAAAAAATACATTTGATATTTGTATGTTGTTGGTGATCTGCCTTTCTCAAAGAAAATAAATCCCTCAATAAATTTCTTGCAAATCATCATTTGAAATCATTTTAAAACAGACATTAAACCTTATATGTAAGTGTAAGACCATATATAAAAATTGACTAGTCTTCCCACCTCTCTCTCTCTCTCTCTCTCTCTCTCTCTCTCTCTCTATATATATATATATATATATATATATATATATACATAGTGTTGTAAACATTCGCGAATGATACATAAATCCGAAACTCTCAAAATGGATAAGTTTGAAATCGTCTCAAAAGGTCGTAAATCCCAATCAAATCAGTGAGGAAAAGAGCCTTAATAACAGACCTAAATCATCATTTGGAGGTTCCAGACTCGGCCGGTTGGAGGCGATGCGATCGATGTACGCGGAATTAACTTACTTACCTCCGTTTTTGTTTTCCGCTCGAAAAAATTGGAGGAAACGCGTTATAGGAAAAAGTTCGTTTTGAAACTACATTTTCGAACCGGGGCAAAGTTTTACGCTTGAATGATATTTGTGTATGTATATATACTCGTATAAAGGCAGAAAAATAATGTTTCCTGGAATGAAATTTTCTTATTTTATTTGCTACTACCGATTTGTTATTCAGAAATTCAACTTGATTTATTTTTAAGTTCTTCGCTTGAAGTTCATCATAGGTGGATCTTCTTTGTTTTCACTTCTTAAGTTCATACATATATATATATATATATATATATATATATATATATATATTTATATATATATATATTTTTACTTTTTTTTTTTTTTTTTGTAGACACAACAAAAGAATGACAAAAACTTACTGCACAGATTCCAGACGTACGTAAAATAGAAAAATTTACATATTATTTCCTAACTAAATCTTTTATCGTCGTCGAAATGTATCATTTAACTTATGTGAAACGTCGCTTTAATAATATTTTATAGCGATTTTTATATTAAAACTTGAAAGTTGATGATGAACAGGTTCATAATTATTAATTATCACGTAACTTCTTTTTTTTTTTATTTTGATTATTTTATTCATTTCACAATAAACATTTCCCGTCTTAAAAATTTCCTATATTTTTTTTTTTTTTTGTTTTCTAAATGAGGATTCCCCCGTTTAAATATGGATTAAAAAGGATTCCCAAATTCCAGTGATTTTCTGTATAATTAATTCTTCGTTTTAAATTGTTCCAAGTGTGGATAAAATCTTGTTTTACTTTTAAAACGAAATTGAAAATTTCACAAACTGATTTTAACGAAGTTTCTAATACTGGAATCCTAATTCGTCCATCGTCCAAAAATGTTTGTCCATTAATCATTCAAAATGGGATTAGCTTCGCTCATTACTATTTTTTTTCCTTTTTTTTCTATTTAAACTGGTAATAGCAAAGCCGATTTTCCCGGTTCTGAGTTGGAAAAGTGGGATTAAAGCAAAATTCCTTCCGTTACCGGTAACATGTACACAAACTTTATATTTTCAAGTTTTACGAGAAAATGGAGATTTTATCTGAGCCTTTAACTTTCGTAAATTCTGAATTGTTTATGAAGAGTATTTCTGTGAAAACCTTGAAATTTATACAGTATCTTCATGTTAAAATTGGTGTAAGTTTACACTAACTTGGAATAACTTTAAGATTAACTTTTGTTGGAATTTTCTTCTTGAATTTAATCCACGATTACAAATGTACTGTACAGTATGTATATATATATTATATATATATATATATATAGGTCATCCCATAAGTAATGTCGTTTTTTACGATAGATTAAGTTTAAACTAGTCCTACTCGGTTTAAGCATAAATTTTCCGAAGGTTATATCTAAGAGGAGATCTATCGTGTTTCGCTACATACTTTACAGACCTTGACCAGTGAAGACATGTGTTTTGCTTTATGTAAACCCCTCATAAACATGGCGGGATCTGAGGAGCACATCAGGCGTATAATGCTTTACGAGTTCAAAAAAGGGAATAGTGCTACTGAAGCAACGCGAAACATTCAGGACGTTTATGGCAACGATATTCTGCATGTGAGGAAATGTCAAAGATGGTTTCAAAAGTTTAGGAATGGTGACTGCTGTTTGACCGATGCAGCACGCTCTGGACGCTCTGCTGAGTTTGATGATGACCTGCTGTTAGCCGCACTTGAAGAACACTGTTCAACAACTGTCGAAGAATTGGCCCAGAAACTCAATTCATCCTCGTCCACTATCCATCGACATTTGCAACAACTCGGGAAAGTGCCTAAGTTAGGAAAATGGGTGCCACATGAATTGTCGGTCGACAATCTGAGGGTGCGGGTAAACATTAGCACAGCTCTTCATTCCCGTGAACTCCAAGATCCGTTTTTGCACCGTTTAGTGACTGGTGATGAAAAGTGGATGCTGTACCAGAATGATAAGCGCCGTCGACAGTGGGTTTGTGCCGGAGAACCAGCGACACCACAGCCAAAACCAAATCTCCACCCTCGGAAGGTGTTGCTTAGTGTTTGGTAGGATAAAGGTGGTGTAATACACTTTGAAACCTTACCACACAACCAAACAATCACCGCTCAAGTCTACTGTCAACAACTGGATCGATTGAACACTGCACTAAAAGAAAAGAGACCTTCTTTGGTTAATCGGAAAGGAATCGTGTTCCACCACGACAACGCACGTCCTCATACCGCTCAGATCACTTCCGCAAAAATTGAGGAGCTTGAGTGGGAAAAACTTCCACGTCTTCCATATTCTCCAGACCTTGCGCCTTCAGATTATCATCTCTTCAGGAGTCTGCAAAACTATCTTCACGAGAAACAGTATACTTCTTTAGATGACCTGCACACCAGTCTTTGTACGTTTTTTGCCTCAAAACCGCCTGAATTTTATAAACATGGCATTGAAAAGCTTGTAGAACGTTGGCAGAGTGTCATTGATTCCGATGGAAAATATATACTAGATTAAAAGTTTCAGTTGAGCTTTTTTTTGTCCTTCAAATTCCGATCTAAAAAACGACATTACTTATGGGATGGGATAACCTGTATATATATATATATGATGAATAAAACCACGAAGGGAAAAGAAACACAAAGTGGTGCTCAAGCGCTTTCGACTAATGACATCCTCAAGAACAGTGTTCTTGAGGATGTCATTAGACGAAAGCGCTTGAGCACCACTTTGTGTTTCTTTTCCGTTCGTGGTTTTATTCATCATAAATATTTTCACGTGTCACTTTCGTGAAATAATTTTCATATATATATATATATATATATATATATATATATTATAATATAATATATATTTAGGAGAAATCCAATGACAAGGAGAAATGTAAATGTCATGAAAAGTCTTCTTTATTGCGCAACGTTTCGAGCAATACGCTCATCTTCAGGCTGTTTAATAACAATGTGAAATTAAAATCAATATTGAATGAAAACAAACAGAAATTTCTATAACCTATTCGTAAAGACAAATTTTAAAAGACTGAGAAAAGAGGGTTAAGTTCTAAGTTATACAGATTTACATATAAAAATTAAGAAGTTATTTTTAAATACATGTAGTAAATGTGAAATTAATACACTGGAAAAATTACCAATAGTACACTGGAACAATGGAGCTATCTACCTTACACAGCAGTATCCGAGGCCGACTAATTTGAGCAGAGGAAACGGGAACGAAGGATGGCGAGGGAGATAGGGGAAGGAGGGATTATAAGGAATTGGGGAAGGAGGGATCATAGCAAATTGAGAGGGACGGACGATGAGTCAACATTCAGACTAGGGGACAATGCTTTAATGAAAAGGGATTCTAAAATTCTTAGTGAGTTGGGACAAGTATTACAACCAAGAATTTTAAAATTGTCTAAAGTGACATCAATTTTGCATTTGATGCTATGTTCACGAATACTCGAGGCTTCCTTAGTTTTTAAATTTTACCTGTTCGGCCCTTATTCCCATATGCGAATAAAATCTAGCCCTGAGAGAGCGAACAGTGCTGCCGATGTATTCCCAAGGGACACCTGGGGCAGGTAAATAAATATACAACACCGCTACGCAACGAGTCAGGGGTTCGATCCTTCGCTGAGAAAAAGCTACCTAAAGACGTCCCAACTCACTAAGAATTTTAGAATCCCTTTTCATTAAAGCATTGTCCCCTAGTCTGAATGTTGACTCATCGTCCGTCCCTCTCAATTTGCTATGATCCCTCCTCCTTCCCCAATTCCTTATAATCCCTCCTTCCCTATCTCCCTCGCCATCCTTCGTTCCCGTTTCCTCTGCTCAAATTAGTCGGCCTCGGATACTGCTGTGTAAGGTAGATAGCTCCATTGTTCCAGTGTACTATTGGTAATTTTTCCAGTGTATTAATTTCACATTACTACATGTATTTAAAAATAACTTCTTAATTTTATATGTAATCTGTATAACTTAGAACTTAACCCTCTTTCTCAGTCTTTTAAAATTTGTCTTTACGAATAGGTTATAGAAATTTCTGTTTGTTTTTCATTCAATATTGATTTTAATTTCACATTGTTTATTAAACAGCCTGAAGATGAGCGTATTGCTCGAAACGTTGCGCAATAAAGAAGACTTTTCATGGCATTTACATTTCTCCTTGTCATTGGATTTCTCCTAAATATTAAATTGAAGCTCTGTAGAAGCAACCCGCATAATTATATATATTCAAGGTATGGACAAGATGGCCTCAGGGCTTATCGCCATGTTGGAAGACTTCACGAAAGTTCTCAAGTCAAAACTGGACTGTTATTTTCTTGAAATGTGTCGGACTTGCAGGATTTTCCCGAAATTTGTTTTACTTCAAATCTACCGTGATAATCTATATGACTCTGAATTTTATCATCGTCCCTGGGAATATTTATTATAATGAAATTAATTATAAAATCAAAATATCAGATTCGCATAACAAGTCTCTTGGGCATTATAACTACTCTTAAAATACCTTGTCGTTGTTGGACTATTTTTAATAATTTCTCTTGTACACGTGAACTAGAAAAATTCACTCTACCATCTTGGAAACACATGAACGTAAGTTAAAGGCTTTGGGAATGAATTCACCAAATTTTTTCAATTCAGAGAAGGTAATTTCGAATCTTTCTAGTTACACACTCTCCCCTCGGGAAAAGTTTTTACTGTCACTTGGTTTGCAATTTAAGCTTCCGTTGTTTCAAATATATAAGCCCTCGTTTTTTCTTTACTTTGAAAAATTTTTCAATGGCTTGAAAAATGTTCCCCATGTGGGGGATTTCAATAATCTCAAATGTCAGTTCTCAAATTTAACTCAAGAATTTTTTCTTAAACTTAGAAATCTTAAATTTCAATCTTTCATATTTAGGAAGAGTGATTTGCAGTGTATTAAGAATTTGGCAAAGAACCAGGAGATTGTTGTGACTAGACCAGACAAGGGTAACGGAGTGGTTATTTTGAATAAATCGGACTACATAAACAAAACTAATGAAATCCTAAGTGATCTTACTAAATTCAAACAAATTCTAGAACCTGTAAATAAAGTCATTGTAAGGTTAGAAGACCAGGTTAATAGATTTCTGTCACGACTAAAGTCCTTAAAGATAATAAAAATGATACTTACTCTCAGTTGTTCGCATCTGGTGCTAATCTTGCTCAATTATACTGTCTGCCTAAAATCCATAAAGCTGGAACACCTCTCCGTCCTATTTTAGCTTCGTATAACTTACCCACCTTTCAATTGGCAAAATTTGTTGTTCGTCTCCTGTCCCCCTTTGCGAAAAATGTTTACACTATAAATAACTCGTTTGAATTCCAAAAAGAACTCCTGGGTAAAAACTTCGATTCAAAAAAGTTTTTTGTCAGTTTTGATGTAAAGTCACTTTTCACAAATGTACCTGTATCTGAAACTATTGCCATTATTTTAGATAGGGTTTTTAGCTCAGTTGATAATTTTCATGGTTTTTCATTGTCTCATTTGAAGGAACTTTTAGAATTGGTCTTCAAACAATGCTATTTCACTTTCAACAATAAGGTTTACCAACAAATTGATGGGGTAGGGATGGGATCACCAGTCGGACCGTTAGCAGCTGACTTTTTTATGACTCATTTAGAAAGTGTAATTTTTAGACAATCTCCCACTCATCTCAAGCCAATTTTCTATCGACGCTTCGTTGATGATTCGATAGCAGTCTTTGATAATGCGGTACAAGCGCAACAATTCTTTAACTTCCTAAATTCTTTGCACCCCAATATAACGTATACAATGGAAACTGAGCAAAATGGCTCCCTCCCCTTCTTAGATCTTTTAATTTCGAAAAACGGTGATTCTATTACTACATCAGTTTATAGGAAACCCACTTTCACTGGTTTGGGCATGAATTTTTTTAGTTTTACTGATTTCAACTATAAGATGTCTTGTATTAAAACTCTCCTGTTCAGAGGATATAATTTGACCTCTAATTTTACCTTACTTAATGATGAATTTAATAATCTAAGATCATACTTTACTAATAATAGTTTTCCTGTTCAATATGTAGACAAACTAATTAGATCCTTCTTAAATAATGTTTATAGCCCTCAACTTCCATGTATTACAGTGCAGAAGGATATAAAATATTTCTTGGTACCTGAAATGGGTCCTTGAATAAGGAATTTAAGCTTAAATTTACAAAATTGTTAAGGAAATTTTTTTATCATACTGATTTCCGCATCATATTTATTAATAAAACGTCTTTAGGTAGCTTTTTCTCAGCGAAGGATCGAACCCCTGACTCGTTGCGTAGCGGTGTTGTATATTTATTTACCTGCCCCAGGTGTCTCCTTGGGAATTACATCGGCAGCACTGTTCGCTCTCTCAGGGCTAGATTTTATTCGCATATGGGAATAAGTGGCCGAACAGGTAAAATTTTAAAAACTAAGGAAGCCTCGAGTATTCGTGAACATAGCATCAAATGCAAAATTGATGTCACTTTAGACAATTTTAAAATTCTTGGTTGTAATACTTGTCCCAACTCACTAAGAATTTTAGAATCCTTTTCATTAAAGCATTGTCCCCTAGTCTGAATGTTGACTCATCGTCCGTCCCTCTCAATTTGCTATGATCCCTCCTCCTTCCCCAATTCCTTATAATCCCTCCTTCCCCTATCTCCCTCGCCATCCTTCGTTCCCGTTTCCTCTGCTCAAATTAGTCGGCCTCGGATACTGCTGTGTAAGGTAGATAGCTCCATTGTTCCAGTGTACTATTGGTAATTTTTCCAGTGTATTAATTTCACATTTACTACATGTATTTAAAAATAACTTCTTAATTTTTATATGTAAATCTGTATAACTTAGAACTTAACCCTCTTTTCTCAGTCTTTTAAAATTTGTCTTTACGAATAGGTTATAGAAATTTCTGTTTGTTTTTCATTCAATATTGATTTTAATTTCACATTGTTATTAAACAGCCTGAAGATGAGCGTATTGCTCGAAACGTTGCGCAATAAAGAAGACTTTTCATGGCATTTACATTTCTCCTTGTCATTGGATTTCTCCTAAATATTAAATTGAAGCTCTGTAGAAGCAACCCGCATAATTATATATATATATATATATATGTGTGTGTGTCTGTATATATATATATATATATATATATATATAATATATATATACATATATATGTTACACACAGACCGTGCACGGAACAAGGAACTCTTCTGGGAAAATTAAATTCACTATAGTCCAAGTAAGTAATGGTGAATGACAAACACCACTGGTTTTTTCCTTTTTCATGATGTTAGCCCGACGTGGGCAACGGGTCACTTATAGTAACCCGTTGCCTGAGTTGTATTATTCATATATATATATATATATAGAGAGAGAGAGATAAAACTGATCTGAATAGTGATCACTATTAAATGTTCAACAAAATCTTCACCTTAGGACCAATAATGAGTTTATGCATGCGCTCCTATCATATTTTGAATGGCTGTTACTTTACAGTCTCCATTCAACTGGGGACATCGATACAGGCGACAATCCTATCAACCCGGAAAAATAAGTCCTCTTTAAAAGGGGAACTAGGTTCAGCCACTCTTATCATAATTCAGATGAACTGTAGTACTTCGTACAGTAAAGAACCAAACAACAAGATAATAGGGTAAACTTAATTGTTTAAGTACTCAAAACTAAATTTTCTTAATATAGATGAAATAACTTCTTTTTGAGGATGTATTCTAATGGTAGTTTTCCTTCTTTTAAATATCTAACTTCTTTTTGACTCGATCTCACGACCTCCCGATCAGCAGCCCAGCGTCTTAACCACTAGGCTACCCAGGGTACCCATTTATCTACCAACCAATTATTTTTATTGTGTGGAAGGATGAACAGTTGGGTTTTGCTGCCCGCCAACTGCCGTCACTTGATCTCGATCCCTGGGCCGATGGATTCGTAGTCAGCGATGCTAACCACTACACCACCGAGGTTTTGTCCCTAACGTTAGAAATGAAATAGAAGCAAACTGGAATGAGAGAAGAGGTAGATTTTGTATTGTTCCAGCTACGGTGAGACAGGGGCCATGAAAACGAGGATGGAAAATACCTTCAGCATACGAGGCCCAAAGCTCTTTAATGTCCTGCCAAAAGAAGTGAGGAACTGCCAGCACACCGACCTGAATAAGTTCAAGAACCAGCTGAACAGGTTCCTGTGCAAAGTGCCTGACCAACCATGCGTGGCTGGCTACGAGGGCAGGAGGAGATCGGAAAACAATTCCCTGCTTCACCAAATCGCGCAAATGAGGCGGGATGCTGTAGAGGGGTCGACCGCAGATCGATCCTGAACCGTTGTTCAAACCCTCATGAAGTATGAAGTGTGTATATATATATATATATATATATATATATATATATATATATGCACACAGGAACAATTTATAAAGGAATTTGATACACTTTTTTGGTTAAAAACTGTCACTCGTATCTTTAGAAAATTGAACTTTAAAATAAAAATAAAGAATACACTTATACGAAAACATACGGATGGTCTGCAAACTCTTTCTGCCTTTTGTTTATGTGTGTGTGTGTGTGTGTAGGAAACTTGGCATAAGTGAGGTCGAATGTGTAATATTTCACAGATGAAGTAAAGTAATTTTTTTTGGTGAGGTAACACTTTGGTGCATACGAATATTAAAGCATTTATATATAAATAAATAAAAAAATCTAGAACCATTTCTAGTGTCAGAAAATAGATATGTTGGTCCTGATTAAATTAGGTTACGCTACGTTTTATTTTATGCAGAAAGGAGGAGACAAGGGAGAATGCCCGCGAAAAACCTCCCCTCCCATAGAGGAAAAAGGGAGACAAAATCAATTTTCAAGGTTTTCGAGATGCCTGGATACTCTGCGTTTGAAAGATTGGAGGTCATAGACAGGGGGAAAGATGGATTGAGGAAGGTTGCTCCAAAGTTGACCGGTTCAGTAGATGAAAGATTGAAAATGCCGATTAACCCTTGCGTTAGAGAGTTGGTCAGAAAAGGAATGAAAAAGTGTCGAAAGTCTGGTGCTGCGTGCTCTCCTTAAAGGAGAAGGCACGCAGTTAGAAAGTTCAGAAGAGCAGTGTCCGTTGTAATAGCGATAATAAACAGAGAGTGAAACAACATTGCGGCGAAGAGAGAGGGATTGAAGACAATCAGTAAGAGGGGGAAAATTGATGAGACAAAAAGCCTTTGATTCCACTGGGTCAAGTACGGCTGTGTGAGTTGAACTCTTGTACTCCATACAAGGGCGGACAAGAACCCTGTACATAGACAGCAACTGAGTGTGGGTGAAGAAACTGCTGAACCGTTACAGCACACCTAACCTATTAGAAGCTGTTTTAGAAAGAGAGTATATGTGATCTTTCCACGAAAGATCACGAGAAAAGGAAACACCAAGAATGTTAAGAGAAGAGGAAGGATTGAGTTGTGTGTTGTTGAAGGTAAGGGGATAGTCGTGGGGAATATTATGACGCGTATACAAATGAAGGAACTGAGTTTTTGAGGCTGAAAGCCACAAGGTTTTCTCTGCCACAATCAGAGATAGTAGAAAGATTAGAAGCCAGGTGTATCATAACCGTCCCACGCGATGCATTGAGTGACTATTGAGAGGGACGCTTTGTGAAGCGGGTGGAGAAGTGAAGTGTGGAATCATCGGCATAGAATTGGATAGGACAGGAAGTGCGACTTAATAGATCATTGATAAATAAAAGGAAGAGAATGGGTGACCGGACAGAGCTCTGAGAAACACCACTATTAATAGCTTTAGGAGAAGAACAGTGGCCATCTACAACCACAGCTATAGATCGGCCAGAAAAGAAAGATTAGGTTAGGGTAGCCTGGATTAGCGTGTACCTCAGTATTTAATGACAACAGAAGCCACCCTTCGAGTCCTCAGTTGTGTTCAAAAGCTTATCATGCCCTTCTAGGTTCGATGGCAGTAAAATTAAATTAGGTTAAACTTGGTTTTTAGATATATGAATTTAAAAAAGTCCTTACGTCGCTTTTGCGGAGATCTGCACACGCGCGCGCGCGCGTGTGTGTGTGTGTGTGTGTGTGTGTGTGTGTGTGTGTGTGTGTGTCTCGTTTTATATATATATATATATATATATATATATATATATATATAGATAGAGAGAGAGAGAAGAGAGAGAGAGAGAGAGAGAGAGAGAGAGCGCCGCGTTGGCACTATAATAATAATGATGATAATAGTTAATTGATAATAGTTATAATTGATTATATTTATTAATGATGATGCTGATGAGGCTTGGGTCACCATGATCTTTACAGATCAAATAATGTTATTAATTAGGTTGATTGATAGAATGAGTTTTCTTCCTTTATTAAACAAAATAAATGATTTATGAATGGGACAAAATATAAGTTGGTTGTTTACAGTTGAAATTAAATGAGCACTTGAATAATGACTTCAGTATAATAATGACATCAATATTAATAACGCGCGAGGTAATGATTAGTATTTAAATAAAGTTAGGTGAATGACACCAGACCAAAATGGGGCCTGTAGAAATGGTGTTCAAATGATGCTGGCTTTCGTGTCACTGCTTCAGTGCTTTTTCGGAGAGAAGTCGAGGCGCGATGGTGGTGTTCTACTTGAGAAGTCCTTGTAACGAGGTTGAGGTGTGAAGCAAGACAGAAAGAATGCTTGAGGTAGTCCCGCGCTGTGACGTCATCGTGGTCGTACTTGTGTTATGTCATCTTGGTCGCGTTTGTGTTGCTGGAACATCGCTGCTAAAGTATATGAAAGCGTCTCTGCCACTATATATATATATATATATATATATATTATATAATAGAGATATATAGGGGTACTCTCAATAATTTTGCCCCACCCTTTTTTCTCAGCTAAATAATAGGCCATGGGGCTGAAATGTCTTTTGGGCCGTAGGTTTGAACTTTCTGCCTTTCACATAACCGGATTTTTCCAGTTTGAAACTCCCCTCCTTGTATAAAACCGCTTTTAAACGCCCTTGTATAAAACCAATGGTTAACGCAGCTTCCAAAATGGCGTCTGACAGTGATGTGCGTCGTAAACAGAGAGCTGTTATCGAGTTCTTAACCGCAGAGAAGGAAACAGTTAGAAATATTCACAAACGTCTACAAAACGTTTACGGAGATGCTGTTGTTGATCGAAGCACAGTTCGACGCTGGTCTAAACGTGTGAGATCACCGGAGAGAGGGAGAGCCAGTCTCGATGATGAGCCACGCAGCGGCCGCCCGCATCATTCGATCAAATCAGCGCGTCACATACAAGGAGCTATCACTGGAGCTAGGAATTAGTGAAGGAAGTGTGAATACGATAATTCAGCAACTGGGATACTCAAAAGTGTGGTCACGGTTTGTTCCTCGCCAACTGCCTAAAGATCACAAAGCCCAAAGAAAAGAAATTGCTTCCGAGTCGTTGGTTCGATACGAGACAGAAGGGGATGATTTCCTTTCATGAATTGTGACGGGATGATACTTGGGTACACCACTTTGAACCTGAAACAAAACGCCAATCCATCGAGTGGCATCACGCAGACTCCCCACGCAAGAAAAAGTTCAACATGGCTCCTTCTGCAGGAAAGGTAGAGACGTATAAAGCGAGTTCGACCGGAGAGAAAACTGGAACAAGTCCTTCTTTTGCACGGTAACGCAAGACCACACAACAGTTTGCAAACAAGAGAGGCCATCACAAAAATGCGCTTGACTGTGTTACCCCACCCTCCATACAGCCCGGATCTGGCACCTTCAGACTTCCATTTGTTTGGGCCAATGAAGGATGTTATTCGTGGAAAAAAACTTCAGAGTGACGATTAAGTTGTTGAGGAGGTTAAGAGGTGGCTCCAGCGGAACCCAACGGACTTTTACCAGCAAGGAATAAAGGCCCTTGTTTCGAAGTGGAGGAGAGCCGTAGAAAAGGATGGAGACTATGTGGAAAAATAAAAACTTGTAAAAAAGGCATGTAACTACTTGTGTACAAAATTTCTAGAACGTACAAGGAAACTTAGAGAGAGAAAAAAAAAGGTGGGGCAAAATATATTGAGTGGCCCTCGTGTGTGTATATATATATATATATATATGGTCGTGTTTGTGTTGATGAAACATCGTTGCTAAGTATTTGAAAGCGTCTCTGCCACTATATATATATATATATATATATATATATATATATATATATATATATATATATATATATAATCCGCAAGAATAATATATATATATATATATATATATATATATAATATATATATATATATATATATATATATATATAATATATATATATATATATATAATCCGCAAGAATAAAATAAATACCAAAATATATAGTTGTACTTTTAGTGTCTATATAGCTGTAGGCGAGGTTTTTCATGAAAAACTTGGACATATTGTTTCATCCATACGATGAGATTTTGGATGTCACTATGGTCCACACTTTGCCGCAATTCAGTCAATATTTTCTTTCGATTTGATGCATATGTGGGAAGTGGACTTGTTTATCGCAATTGGTGATAAAAAATGTTCCTGCACATACTCAAAAGGATTCATATGTAGGCTTCTCATAGAGCAGGGGAGAACTTGTAACCCTTTTTTATGGTAGTAGTACACAATGAATAGCGTATTGTGTAGTGTGACAGGTTTCACAATCTTCTTGTAACAGACTAGTGTTAAACTGAATTTTCCTTGATGAAACAACAGAATACTATGGTTCTCAAAAATGGATATGTATTTTTTGGAATTTAGATGTCTCTCGATGAATACCATGCCAGTCTTTCCAACCCAGACGATAACATTAAAACCTCCACGTTGTACTGTGGTTTGTAAGCAAGATTCTCCCTAAGCTTGATTTGATTTTTTCCACGCTCACGTGCGTCCAAATATCGTATACTGATGGAACGGAGGCTCAGTCCTTCCGGCTCCACAATTTCTTCATCCTCACTCAGTTGCTGTCTCTGTACAAGGGTCTTGTCCGCCTCTGTATGGAGTACCTTCTCATGTATGGGTTGGCTCAATCCACACAGCTACACATGACCAGGTGGAATCAAAGGCTTTTCGTCTCATCAATTTCTGGCCTCTTACTGACTATCTTCAGTCCCTCTCTCTTCGCCGCAATGTTGCCTTACTCTCTCTTTACTGTCGCTTTTATAACGGACACTGCTCTTCTGAACGATCTAACTACATGCCTCCTCCTTTAAGGAGAGCACGTAGTACCAGACTGTCGACACATTATCATTCCTTTTCTATCCACCTCTCTATCGTAAGGGTTAATCGGTATCTTCAATCTTTCATCTACTGAACCGATCAACTCTGGAACTACCTTCCTCAATCCATCTTTTACCCTGTCTATGCCCACTTTTTCAAACGCAGAGTGTCCAGGCGTCTCGAAAACGTTAGACCTTAATTTTGGTTTTGTTCTTCTTGTGTGGGAAGGGGAGTACGTTTTTGCGGGTATTCTCCCATGACCCCTCCTTCCTGGAAAAAGGAAAATAGAATACCTTGGAGAAACCTATAGCATGGCCCCCTAATGATATCAAATAATAATATAATGGTATCATGAAATAATGATAGGAAAATAAGAGCGAGAAAATTTCTTTTAAAATTATAAAAGGTTAATATTTTACAAGAATATAAATCTTTAAAAGTTAACATTAGTTAACCTTAGTTAACCTCTAATTCTCCGATATTAGCATCTATCATACTTTTGTGAGTGGTTCTTCTTAAGATCGGGTGAACGAGTTCTAAATTTATATTCGAACTTATTTTTACTATTTATATTTATTTTATTTACACAATTTAGCAATGGAACTGTAAACAACAGCCTTCTCTCTTATAGACATTCATTATTACTGTTCATTATTACTGTTTACTATTGAAAATCGGGTCAGTTTTCAAACGCAATATCTATATAAATGTACCCGTACGTACTCCGTACTCTTTTAAAACCAGGCTAGTTTTCAAAAACGCAAAATCTACGAGTATATAAACATACCCGTAGTTACACCGTATCCTTTTAAAACAGGGCCAGTTTTCAAACATACAAAAAAAATATATATATATATATATAGTATGAGCATACCCCTATACAGTACTCCGTACCCTTCGAAAACTAAATAAATTTTCAAACACGCAAAAATAAGACCTCACACCAAATTAAAAAAAATTTAAAAAAACACACACTGCCATTATGAAATAATTTAAAAAAATAAAAATGGCCGAAAAATATATTTAACAAATTGAATTATAGTTTCCCCACAAAAGGCGAAGAATGTGTTCGTGACATTTCAAATTTATAATATTTTTTTAAAACAAAAACATGTTCAAATGCGTAAGAAAAATAAAAAAATAAAATTGATTCAGATTTCATTTGTCTGAAAGAAGTTTTCTTCCATAAATCTTGACAATTAAATATTCTCAAAACGAACAAATGAAAAACAAATAAAATATTCTTTGGATTTACATTTAAATAAATAAAAGTTTGAATAATCTGACGGCTCAGAATTAATGGCCTTTCTCTAATACAACCATTTTTATTTGCAAATGCCTTATATATCAAACGATTATATATATATATATATATATATATATATATATATATATATATATATTATATGTGTGTGTGTGTGTGTGTGTGTGTGTGTGATACAACTCAGAATGGTTCCCTAAGAAACTTATGTTACAAGACCGTACATGGAACAAGGAACTCTTCCGGGATTTAATTTCACCAGAAGAGTTCCTTGTTCCATGCACGGTCTGTGTGTAACATATATATATATATATATATATATATATATATATATATATATGTATGTGTGTGTGTGTGTGTGTATGTGTGTGTATGTGGGTGTGAGTGTGGAATAACCCACATGAGCACGCGCCGTTTTTGTATCAAACGTATAAGCGACCATTGTCTTACACCATAGAGATTTGAATTAAATGCTGCCCTTGCTTCGAGTGTAGGGGGTAGGGAGATGGGAGTTAACACGCAAAACGCCTTTGGAAGCGAAAGCGTTATGCGTTTATTCGGTTGTTGAAATATATGACAAGTAGCATTCAGTTTTACCTTGTGGTGGTGCTCGCAACTGCTACTCAAGAGGTCCCGGGTTCGGATCCTTTTGGGGCGGTTTTGTTTCATATATATATATATATATATAATATATATATATATATATATATATATATATATAATTATGCGGGTTGCTTCTACAGAGCTTCAATTTAATATTTAGTAGAAATCCAATGACAAGGAGAAATGTAAATGCCATGAAAAGTCTTCTTTATTGCGCAACGTTTCGAGCAATACGCTCATCTTCAGGCTGTTTAATAACAATGTGAAATTAAAATCAATATTGAATGAAAAACAAACAGAAAATTTCTATAACCTATTCGTAAAGACAAATTTTAAAAGACTGAGAAAAGAGGGTTAAATTCTAAGTTTTACAGATTTACATATAAAAATTAAGAAGTTATTTTTAAATACATGTAGTAAATGTGAAATTAATACACTGGAAAAATTACCAATAGTACACTGGAACAATGGAGCTATCTACCTTACACAGCAGTATCCGAGGCCGACTAATTTGAGCAGAGGCAGAGGCAGAGGCAAGGAACGGGAAACACGAAGGGTGGCGAGGGAGATAGGGGAAGGAGGGATTATAAGGAATTGGGAAGAAGGAGGAGGGATCATAGCAAATTGAGAGGGACGACGATGAGTCAACATTCAGACTAGGGGACAATGCTTTAATGAAAAGGGATTCTAAAATTCTTAGTGAGTTGGGACAAGTATTACAACCAAGAATTTTAAAATTGTCTAAAGTGACATCAATTTTGCATTTAATGCTATGTTCACGAATACTGGAGGCTTCCTTAGTTTTTAAAATTTTACCTGTTCGGCCACTTATTCCCATATGCGAATAAAATCTAGCCCTGAGAGAGCGAACAGTGCTGCCGATGTAATTCCCAAGGAGACACCTGGGGCAGGTAAATAAATATACAACACCGCTACGCAACGAGTCAGGGGTTCGATCCTTCGCTGAGAAAAAGCTACCTAAAGACGTTTTATTAATAAATATGATGCGGAAATCAGTATGATAAAAGAATTTCCTTAACAATTTTGTAAATTTAAGCTTAAATTCCTTATTCAAGGGACCCATTTCAGGTACCAAGAAATATTTTATATCCTTCGGCACAGTAATACATGGAAGTTGAGGGCTATAAACATTATTTAAGAAGGATCTAATTAGTTTGTCTACATATTGAACAGGAAAACTATTATTAGTAAAGTATGATCTTAGATTATTAAATTCATCATTAAGTAAGGTAAAATTAGAGGTCAAATTATATCCTCTGAACAGGAGAGTTTTAATACAAGACATCTTATAGTTGAAATCAGTAAAAACTAAAAAATTCATGCCCAAACCAGTGAAAGTGGGTTTCCTATAAACTGATGTAGTAATAGAATCACCGTTTTTCGAAATTAAAAGATCTAAGAAGGGGAGGGAGCCATTTTGCTCAGTTTCCATTGTATACGTTATATTGGGGTGCAAAGAATTTAGGAAGTTAAAGAATTGTTGCGCTTGTACCGCATTATCAAAGACTGCTATCGAATCATCAACGAAGCGTCGATAGAAAATTGGCTTGAGATGAGTGGGAGATTGTCTAAAAATTACACTTTCTAAATGAGTCATAAAAAAGTCAGCTGCTAACGGTCCGACTGGTGATCCCATCCCTACCCCATCAATTTGTTGGTAAACCTTATTGTTGAAAGTGAAATAGCATTGTTTGAAGACCAATTCTAAAAGTTCCTTCAAATGAGACAATGAAAAACCATGAAAATTATCAACTGAGCTAAAAACCCTATCTAAAATAATGGCAATAGTTTCAGATACAGGTACATTTGTGAAAAGTGACTTTACATCAAAACTGACAAAAAACCTCTCCGTCCTATTTTAGCTTCGTATAACTTACCCACCTTTCAATTGGCAAAATTTGTTGTTCGTCTCCTGTCCCCCTTTGCGAAAAATGTTTACACTATAAATAACTCGTTTGAATTCCAAAAAGAACTCCTGGGTAAAAACTTCGATTCAAAAAAGTTTTTTGTCAGTTTTGATGTAAAGTCACTTTTCACAAATGTACCTGTATCTGAAACTATTGCCATTATTTTAGATAGGGTTTTTAGCTCAGTTGATAATTTTCATGGTTTTTCATTGTCTCATTTGAAGGAACTTTTAGAATTGGTCTTCAAACAATGCTATTTCACTTTCAACAATAAGGTTTACCAACAAATTGATGGGGTAGGGATGGGATCACCAGTCGGACCGTTAGCAGCTGACTTTTTTATGACTCATTTAGAAAGTGTAATTTTTAGACAATCTCCCACTCATCTCAAGCCAATTTTCTATCGACGCTTCGTTGATGATTCGATAGCAGTCTTTGATAATGCGGTACAAGCGCAACAATTCTTTAACTTCCTAAATTCTTTGCACCCCAATATAACGTATACAATGGAAACTGAGCAAAATGGCTCCCTCCCCTTCTTAGATCTTTTAATTTCGAAAAACGGTGATTCTATTACTACATCAGTTTATAGGAAACCCACTTTCACTGGTTTGGGCATGAATTTTTTTAGTTTTACTGATTTCAACTATAAGATGTCTTGTATTAAAACTCTCCTGTTCAGAGGATATAATTTGACCTCTAATTTTACCTTACTTAATGATGAATTTAATAATCTAAGATCATACTTTACTAATAATAGTTTTCCTGTTCAATATGTAGACAAACTAATTAGATCCTTCTTAAATAATGTTTATAGCCCTCAACTTCCATGTATTACTGTGCCGAAGGATATAAAATATTTCTTGGTACCTGAAATGGGTCCCTTGAATAAGGAATTTAAGCTTAAATTTACAAAATTGTTAAGGAAATTCTTTTATCATACTGATTTCCGCATCATATTTATTAATAAAACGTCTTTAGGTAGCTTTTTCTCAGCGAAGGATCGAACCCCTGACTCGTTGCGTAGCGGTGTTGTATATTTATTTACCTGCCCCAGGTGTCTCCTTGGGAATTACATCGGCAGCACTGTTCGCTCTCTCAGGGCTAGATTTTATTCGCATATGGGAATAAGTGGCCGAACAGGTAAATTTTAAAAACTAAGGAAGCCTCCAGTATTCGTGAACATAGCATTAAATGCAAAATTTATGTCACTTTAGACAATTTTAAAATTCTTGGTTGTAATACTTGTCCCAACTCACTAAGAATTTTAGAATCCCTTTTCATTAAAGCATTGTCCCCTAGTCTGAATGTTGACTCATCGTCCGTCCCTCTCAATTTGCTATGATCCCTCCTCCTTCCCCAATTCCTTATAATCCCTCCTTCCCCTATCTCCCTCGCCACCCTTCGTGTTTCCCGTTCCTTGCCTCTGCCTCTGCCTCTGCTCAAATTAGTCGGCCTCGGATACTGCTGTGTAAGGTAGATAGCTCCATTGTTCCAGTGTACTATTGGTAATTTTTCCAGTGTATTAATTTCACATTTACTACATGTATTTAAAAATAACTTCTTAATTTTTATATGTAAATCTGTAAAACTTAGAATTTAACCCTCTTTTCTCAGTCTTTTAAAATTTGTCTTTACGAATAGGTTATAGAAATTTTCTGTTTTGTTTTTCATTCAATATTGATTTTAATTTCACATTGTTATTAAACAGCCTGAAGATGAGCGTATTGCTCGAAACGTTGCGCAATAAAGAAGACTTTTCATGGCATTTACATTTCTCCTTGTCATTGGATTTCTACTAAATATATATATATATATATATCATAACTTTTTTAAGTTCTGCTAGATTAACTAGAAAATTTTTGTATATTAATCAGAAATAAATGTCTAAGGTTCCTCAGCTTAAACTTCCGCATATGTGCGTGCAACATTTTCAGCACACTTCCCTAAACGAAACCTAACGTTTCCCACAAATACCTCACGAATGCTCTCCTCTAACTCTTGGATATTACGTGGCATTGTTTTAAATCTCTTCCTTTGTCAAACTCCAAGGGAAGAAATCACGGGGTTTGAGATCAAGGCTACGTGCTGGTCGTCTGCTAATCCATCTGCCCGAGAAGGTTACAGCCAATCCCGAAAGATATGTGTCATGATTCGTTTACAGAAATGTATTGAAAAATATCCGGGCGTACAGATGGAAATTTAAGATAAGGAACATATTTCCACACCTAAGAGAACACTTAATGCCTACGCTTTCAAAAGTGTAGCGCGCTCGCTACTCCTATACAGAGGTTCCGGGTTCGAATCGTGGTAAGAATTAATTTTGGATTATGTAAAATCACTGATTTTATGCTATATATACTTACTTTATGTGAGTTTGAACACCGGTTCAGGATCGACCTGCGGTCAATCTCTCTGCAGCATCCCTCCTCATTTGCGGGATTTGGTGAAGGAAGGAAATGCTATCTGATCTCCTGTCCTCGTAGCCAGGCACGCATGGCTGGTCAGGGACTTTGCACAGGAATTTGTCCAGCTGGTTCTTCAAGTTATTTAGGTCAATATGCTGGAGGTTCCTCACTTCTTTTGGTAAAGCATTGAAAAGCTTTGGGCCTCGTATTCTGAGGGTATTTTCCGTCCTCGTTTTCATGGCCCCCTGTCCCACAGCAGCTGGGACAGTACAAAATCTGCCTCTTCTCTCAACATTTCATTTCTAAGGTTAGGGACAAAGCCCTCAAATATTTTCCATATGTATATTATTGTGTACCGCTCGCGCCTTCTTTCGAGAGAGTAGAGTTTCTGGGATTGTAGTCGAGACCAGTGGTCTTCATCTTTTGTTTCCTCTGTCTTATACATAAAGGTCCTTTGTATAGCTTCAATATTCACAATGTCTCGTTTTCTGTATGGGCTTGTGAGTGCTGAGCAATATTCAATTATCGGTAGGACTAGACTCTCCCATAATTTGAGTATGATGTTTGCTTTTCTGATGCTGAAGCTCCTCCAGATGGTTCCCATTATTTTTCTTGCCGTTGTAATTTTGATGTTATATTGCTCTCTGAATTCTGCATTCGACGACATTATTACTCCAAGATCCCTGACTTGTGGATTTGGTGTTAGCTGTCCGACTTGCAGTGTTTTGTACCCTTTATTCTGTAGCTTTTTGTTATTATCATATCTTAGAAGTTGGACTTTTTCTTCGTTGAACTTCATAGTGTTGGCTTCTGCCCACTGGAATATGCTGCATTGTGATTTTGTAATTTTCCTATGTCACCTAAGTTCAATATTTCCTTGCATATCTTTATGCCATCTGCGAAACATAATACAATACAGTCATTGATATCTGCATCAATATATGCAATCATTATTATGAACAGCAAGGGAGCTAATACTGTTCCTCATGGGACAGAGCTCTCTACTTCCAAGACTTCCGATTTGACTCCATTTACTACCACTCTTTATGTTCTTTGCGTCAAAAAATTAAATATCCATCTTCCTACCTTTCCAGTAATTCCTGTATTCTTAAGTTTGTGTGCTATAATTCCATGGTCACATTTATCGAAGGCTTTAGCAAAATCAGTATATATATTACATTTATGTTTTGTCCTCGACACAGTGTTTCTAATATTTTCTTCTGGTCGCATGATCTTCCAGCCCTGAAGCCATGTTGAATTGGGTTGTATAAGTTTTTCTTGTAGGTATATATATATATATATATACAGGGTGTACATAAAGTCAGGATCTATTTTTGTGAAATAATTATTTTTTTCTATTTTTCTTTTCAGAAGCCCTTAGAATGAATACAGAAGAGCGTGTGGCAATAGTAATTTGGCGAATCGAGGGAAAGAAATACAATGACATCAGAGAGAAGTTTAGAAGGAGATTTCATAAGCCGGGGCCAATAGACAAGACAATACGAAAATTGGTGAACAAATTTAAACGAACGGGATCTGTAAATGATGAAGCAAGATCAGGACGACCGTGTATGTCAGATCTTACCGTGAATGCAGTACGCGGAATTATCACTGAGGAGCCACGTACGTCCGTTCGTGCTGCATCACACAGACTCGGCCTCCCGACATCATCTGTGCACAAAATTCTGAAAGTTAATTTGCAGAAGAAAAGCTATCATTTGCAGGTTTTACATGATTTACATGAGGAAGATTTCCCTCGACGAAGTGCTGTGTGTGCTGATCTCGTAGAACAAATCTGGAGTGATAATTTAATGGACAACATTCTCTTTAGTGATGAAGCCACTTTCCATACGTGTGGAAAAGTAAATCGCCATAACTGTCGAATTTGGGCAGATGAAAGACCGAATGATTTCGTCCAAAATTGGGAAAGAGACTCACCTAAAGTTAATGTCTGGATGGGTTTAACAAAATCTAAGGTTTATGATCCTTTTTTCTTTGCTGAAGCTACAGTTACGGGCTTATTTATCTGGACATGTTGCAGCAATTCCTTGAACCTCAGCTGATTGGGGATAGGATTGTTAGTATCGTCGTCTATCAACATGATGGTGCTCCTTGTCACCAGGGTTGTGGAGTCGGTCCAAAATTTTCCGACTCCGACTCCGACTCCGACTCCACACATTGTAAAAATTCGACTCCGACTCCGACTCCGACTCCACACATTGTAAAAATTCGACTCCGACTCCGACTCCGACTCCACACATTGTAAAAAATCTAAAAATCCGACTCCGACTCCTCACATTTTAAATATACGACTCCGACTCCTCTAGTGTTTCACTCTATAATTATCATAATAATAAGACATTTCATCACCACCACATGAATCGTCAGTTTACTTTCTAGGATAAGGGAACATTCAAATATTAAGAAGGATGTTGACTTGTAGATATTATCATATTAAGGGATTTTTATTTTTTTCCAATAATATATATATATATAAATGAAAAAGATTCTCTTAAACATAATTAAGGTCTAACCAGTAGTAGTCCTACTTAAAATTGAATAACCCTTAACCTAGTGGCTATAACCAGGGTTGTGGAGTCGGTCCAAAATTTTCCGACTCCGACTCCGACTCCGACTCCACACATTGTAAAAATTCGACTCCGACTCCGACTCCGCCCTGAAACGTGCGACTCCACGACTCCGACTCCACGACTCCGACTCCGACTCCACAACCCTGCTTGTCACTATGCCAAAATTGTTCAGGATTATCTAAATGGACGTTTTCCAAATCGCTGGATCGGACGCAGAAGCAACAGACCTTGGCCAGCGAGATCATCAGATTTAACCCCTTTAGATTTCTTTGCATGGAGCTTTATCAAATCGCACGTCTATCAGACGAAGATTACGAGTCTTGAAAACTTAGTACACGTATACGAACTGCTGCAGATAACATAACCCCGCAAATGCTCCAGAATGTGTTTAGAAATGCTGCGGAACGATTTGAGCTGTGCAGGGATACTGATGGGCGTCACGTTGAATCCTACTCTTAATTATTTAATAAATGTTACCACTTTATCATTTTATGATTGAATTCCATATAATTTCCAAGTGCTTCACAAAAATATATCCTGACTTTATGTACACCCTGTATATTACTTCACAGTTGGCATTATCTTCATCTAAGAGAAGTTCTGCTGTACGAAGAGCTTTCATGTTTGGCCAAATATCCCTAGATTTTCTTTTTAAAAGTATCTTTCCGATAGTGCCCTGCGAATCTAAAATTCTCTCACGAATCGAATCTCGAATCACTTTATCCTGAAATATCCGAATCGAATCAAATCTCGAATCGTATCAGGCAGTACATAATCTCTAGGCCTCTCGGGTATGTAGGTAGAAATAAGAGCTTACTCTTGTAGAAAATTGATTATTTATTTACAGTAGTGTACTTCAACACACGATTAGTAAGGATTAAAAAAGTAAATCTTTCTGAGAACAAAAGTGTACTTGGAACTCACCGGTTGGGGAACCGGGCTCCTGGCCGGCTGACTCGTCCGACGTACTAACGTAGGTTATTTTCTGACAGTAAAAAAGTGTTAGAATATTAAAAAATGCGTTATTAAATCAATAAATGGTCATCCAGTCACATTAAAAACATATTTACAAATAATAATACGACCGACTGACATACAGACAAACTAGGATGCACACAACACGTCGATACAGCAGCTACTCTTCTCATATATTCATTTTCTGTCGTCTCTGCTCTGCTGAGTGACAACTTAACTTTCCTTCTTGACCTTTTTGAAGTAGAAATTTTGTTTTAAAAGATTTGAGTTCTGTCCAAACTTTCAAATAAAGTTAGTAAATAAATGAAGTAAATAAGACGCTACAGGAAATGAAAAAAGTAGAGAATAGTGAACGACAGTGCCCGATTCAAAATTAGTACGAAGTGGTCTTCTAGAAATCGAATCAAATCGAGTCGAATTTCGAAGCTTCGTAGGTTCCCTACCTTTCGAATATGTTAGCAAGATGCGATATCACTGACACCGGCCTCTTCGCCTGTGATACCTTCTTCAATATGGGAACATTATTTGCTATCTTCAAGATTTCGGGTATTTCTTTTGTGTTAAGGGATTTTTCTCCATTAGTAAATAGGAAAGTATTTACAGTTTTATATTTTACTAATAGGCTTTATAAAGGAGATAGGACATTTTGATATACGTATTAAACCTTCCTAATTATGTTTAATTATGTAATGCTTGCAAACAACTTTAAAAATAAGGCACTTGAATATTTGAAATGTCCATTAAAAAATTTATAGAAGCTCATATGTATACCAAAATATGCATTTACTTTTAGAGTGTGTGTGTGTGTGTGTATATATATATATATATATATATATATATATATATAAACAGATCCTGTCCACATTATTAGACTCACTGACGAATCTGACTAGACTGACGAGATTCTTCGGACACTTGATTGAGACACATTCAGTTTACGTGCTATCTCTCTTGTGAAAAAGTACCAGCAATCAATAAACCACTAATTCACGCCTTTTTACGTGGCGTAATATCAGACAATCGGCCCATATTATCAATTAGAACAAGAACAAAGAAAATAACTCTACAGATCTGAAGATTAGCAAGGTACAGTTAAAATTTCACACACTAAACTATAGTAGAGCATAAAAAAGTATATTAATTTAAGCAAATTTAAGCTTCTTTGTGAAACAACATCCAATCAGTGTAAAGAGTGCTTTGAAACTGAAATAAATGGTAAACAACAAAAGGCGTTACAGATGACGTGCGAAGCTAGATTTCCTTATCACCACATTCTCCCTTTGTCCCCCCCCCCTCAAGGCTGATATTCACATCTACACTCACACATTATGTTAAGAAGAAAGTAGCAAATAATTTAGAAGTTCCTAATATACGTAGAAATAAATATAAAATGGAAAAAATATAGGTTGTTTCATTAAAGAAAATTTTCAGCCACTGAGTCTAATAATTTGGCCAGGGTCTGTGTGTGTGTGGTGTGTGTGTGTGTGTGTGTGTGTATATTATATATATATGGAATGAATTTCACAATTAAACACGTGAAATGAATGGATGATGCAAACCCACAAGGAAAAAGAAAAATTATTCCAAGTCCTTTCGTGTATTCAGAAGTACTTCTGAATACACGAAAAGCATTGGAATCATATTTTTCCTTGTGGGTTTGCATTATATATATATATATATATATATATATATATATATATATATATATATATATATATATATATATGTGTGTGTGTGTGTGTGTGTGTGTGTGTGTATTGTGATAAAATTCTTCTTTACAGATCCTGCAACCTCCCACGAATCTTTGTTTTTCTTTATAAAAAGTTAGATGAAGAGGGAGATCGCATAAAAGATGGAAGGATGTAATCAGTAAAAGGGTGAACGAAAGTGGAGTTGAAATAAATGTGGCAAAGCGTTAACGAAAAGCAAAATGGAACAGAAACGGTGTGTGAGAATTTGTTTAAATGGAGACCTTGGTCTCACCTAACGCGTACTACTAAAGATACCACTTCCACAATCGTTATGAAAAGTAGCAATGGATCCATAAGGTTGAAGTGGTACCTTATTCATAGTGATGATCCCTACGTATCCTCGTGCGCGTAATCGATGCCAGCGTCTTTGAGCTCGACTCTATAAACGTCGTACCAAGCCCATGAGGAATATGTTCCCAAATTATATATCTACACATTCTACAGGGTGTAATAAAAGTTAAAGAAATGCTTTGAAATCTCATTAATCGCTTCACAACATTTCCGTCTTTCTATTTTTGAAGGGTTTGTCTTCTTTGCAATTAATTATTTTCTTAAATGGCACTTCTCAGTCAGTAGTGCCAGTTTTTCTTTGCCAAATTTGCTTTTCTTTTTTCTTGTGTTTTCAGAACATATGTTTCCAATAATCCTATCATCTTCTCTTGAAAGGACTGCGGCATGTTTTCCGTTGTTTTATCGTGGAATGTGTTCCTTCAGTCTATTGCTGCCATATTCGATTTTATGTCTTCGCAGTCTGTAGCCTTAGTTCATGTAAGAACACTCAAATATACTTGATTCGGTGATTTAGTCGTTATAGTTTTGTCTCAATAATATTGTACTCTGATATTACTGAGGAAGATGCCCATAAATGCGATCCTGACTCATCTTCAATGGGTTTCTTCAATTTATGCATTTTCTAGGAATATAAAATACACATTTCTTACGATTATTGACTTATCTTGCCAAATACATGCTAAATGGTAAATATATATATAAATAAATGTATTCAGATTATATAAAATTGCAGTAACATACATATATACTGTGTATATATTCCATTAGCACTTGACGGTATCATTTGTTACCATTAAAGCCACACCCACAGCTAAAAAATGGATCTCACTCCAGCTGTCATTCTGCTGAAATCATTCGTATCATTTGTGCAAGCGCTGCGAGATCGTTTCGATGATTTTGAATAATCAGGAATTGAAAAAAGTATCACATCAGGATACAGTGCCCAACAAAATCCATTAGATTATGGCAGAGGTAAAGAAGTGCAACAGAGTCCAAGAGACCACTTCAGAACTTCCAATTTCATGCCCGTCATCGATCGTCTTACGCAAGAACTTGAAAAGAGAATTAAGGTTTATTCTTATATGTCTGAAAAATTTGGCTTCTCGAATGATCTGGTCTTTAAGTGATAATAAAATCCAGGAAATATTATCTAGATTAATTCAACTTTATTCTGCTGATCTGGAAGCGTGTCTAGGTAATGAACTTGTTCAATTCCGCACGGTTATGGAATCATTTATGGAGAAGAATGATTACGACACATCAGGAATGCACGCTTCATGTATTTCCTTATTCAGAACAAGAATCTCAGCTCAACCTTTCCAAATGTGGAAATTCTCCTTCGGATGTACAGTATATGTCACTCATGATATTCACTTGTTCGGGTGAAAGATCTTTTTCAAAGTTCAAATATATCAAGAACGATTTGCGTACAACAATGACCCCAAAAAAAGATTGAGTTGTCTTTCTTTAATGTATTGAAAGTGATGTACTTCGTTGCCTTGACTTCTTAGACATAATAAGTGAATTCGCAATTACAGTATTGCAGCACGAACAGCTTACAGTTAAAATTATTATATTTCTCTATTGTGAAGTAAACATACACAAAATCTGCATCTAAAACTATTATTTTTCCAAGATATTCTAGGTTTGAATACAATAGGCACCCACACAGTCTGAGTTGTCTCAAGGCCTCCACAGGTCTAAATCCGGCATTGGTTGTACTCGTCGTATTACATGTTCATTGGACGCACATTTTTCTCTTGGAAGCGAGGAAATACAGTTTTTATTCTCACAATTTTGAGGAAAAAATGTTAAAATATTTTATGGGATACTAAACTGAACAAAATTAAGATATCAGTTTATTAAAAACATTTCTCGTAACAGTGGCTCTGAAAGGGGTATACACAGGGTGATTACAAATGAGCTTTGCAATTTTAAATGTTTATTATGAAAAAACTAACAAAACTACAGCGAAAAGCAAGATGTACAAATAAAGGAGAATTTATTTACAAGCTACTGAAGTTCAATGTGACCTCCTTTTGTGGCTCTGCAGACATCAAAGCGGTATTCTGTTTCCCTCCATACATTTTGTAGCATATTATACTGAACTTTTCTAACAACCTCACGTACCCTTTCCTTCAGATGTTCCAAAGTTGTTGCCATTAATGGAACAAACACTTAATTTTTGACATATCCTCAGAGGAAGAAGTGAAGGGGGGGGGGCTAGATCTGGCGAACGAGCCGGCCAAGGAATGGCCTCCCCACGTCCGATCCAACGATCACACAATTGCTCATTCAGGAATGTTGTAACCTCACTGTGGAAATGGGGTGGCGCACCATCCTGCTGAAACCACACATCAGCTTTGTCCTCCAGCAGCTGGGTCATCAGCCACATCTGTAGCATATCGCTGTAAATGATACCGTTAATTGCTTGTTCAGCAAAGAAGAATGGACCGTACACTTTCTCAGCGGTAAGAACAAAAAACACGTTAACTTTAGGGCTATCTCTGATGTTGTCTTCAATATTACAAATAAAAATTCCCTGAAATGTTCTTTATTTGAATATCTTGCTTTTCGCTGCAGCTTTGTTAGTTTTTTTTAGAATAAATGTTTAAAATCGGGAAGATCATTTGAAATCACCCGGCGTGCGTGTGTGTGTGTGTGTGTGTGTGTGTGTGTGTGTGTGTGCGTGTAAAGTTCAGTCGTCATAAAATATATTTAATTTACAGTATATTCGCATGGATTAAATGAGTAAAATTAGGAAATTCATTTCATTTCAATGCGAGACTACATTTTTCTGTCCATCATTTGTCGAATTTTGAAGAGAAAGATACTGTAGAAGCGTTGAACTCAGAGGTCCAGAAGTATCAGTAACTGCAGCTATACTGGAGACATTTTCCAAGGAAATGAACCATTTTTAAATTACAACTAAAGGCAGTTTTTTGACACGCTGTTTTCCGACATTAGGTCATTTTCATTTCATGCTTCGTCGAAAAATGAGAAATTCGAAAATGTGAATCTCAAAGAAACGCTTTTCAAATCGGTCTTTTCTCATTTTCTGTTATTCCCACTAACATCCACGGTTTTCCCATACACTTCACGCTCAGTTAGGTTACTTCAGGTTAAATTAGGTTGGGTTATTTCGATTAAAATTAGGTTAGATCTCAATTTTCTATAAAAGAATTAAACTATTTACTAATCCGACTCGGGATAATCTTAATAGTTCCTTTATATAATTCAGTTTTCCTATTTCTTTCCTATTTTTTCCTATTTCTTCCCTATTTTTTCCTATTTCGTTCCTATTTTTTCCTATTTCCTATGTTTTCCTATTTTTTTCCTATTTTTTCCTATTTTTTCCTATTTATTTCCTATTTTTTCCTTTCTTCCTATTTTTTCCTATTTTTTCCTATTTCTTCCCTATTTTTTCCTATTTCTTTCCTATTTTTTCCTATTTCTTGATATTTTTTCCTATTTCTTTCCTATTTTTTCCTATTTCTTCCTATTTCTTACTCATCATCTAAATAAATCCTTAGATTTCTCTTTGGATATCCTTTTCCTTAAGCTTTAGAGTATAAAATAATAATGGCGAAGTTAAAAGGAATTCACAGTTTATTTTCTTTCTTTTAATATTTAGGATTTATTTCATTTACGTATTTACAAATAAAATAATGAAATGCTCGTAAACATTTTCAGGTTAATAAAGAAGAAAGCGCATTATTATCCCCCTCAATGTCATCCCCCATTTCCATTATCGCTCCGCAATTGAGAATATATAAAGTGAGAACCAGATTTGAGAGGGGAGTTTCTTAATTTGAGAAAGAATGCCCTCCCCTCCACGTTCGTATTCGAGGCAAAGTCACGAAATGAGATTGGTTAGTATTTCCTAATTTAACTTAACCTAACCCGGACCAAAGTAGGAATGAGATGAGAATGAGAATGTCATGAAATGAGAATAGATCAATTTGAGAATCGCTTACTTTGACATTCTCCCTCGTGATTTTCTCGTTCTTGCACTCGAATGAAATGGGAATGACATCGAGAGGGAAGTTATCTCGGAGAAAGAACCTGATTTCACACAAATAAAATTAAATTCATAATATAACATCCTTACAACCTTATCTTACTTTACAAACCTTACAAAGGTTCCGCGAGATGTTTCCTCATTTCGCGAAGGTCAAGCTTGTCGCCCCTCCTCTCGAGTTGGTCTGGTGAAATAGTGAGTTGGTTTCTTGCGCTCTCCACCTCACATAGCCAGGTACGCCCGGCTCATCGGGGATTGTTCTGAGCCAGGCGTCTAGTCTTCCAAGTGTAAATAATGGTGTATCTCTCTCTCTTCTCCTTTCCAGTGAATATAGGTCTAGTTCGCGTAACCTTTCCCAGTAATTTAGTTCTTTGCACCCCTTGATCTTGGCTGTGAAGCTTCTCTGAATCCCTTCTAGTTGTCTAATGTCTTCTTTTTTATATGGGGATGTTAGAACCGAGCAGTATTCCAATTTGGGTATGATCAGGGTTTTCAGTAGAGGAATCATTACATTCCTATCCCTTCGTTTAAAGGTTCTCAATATCTGTCCCGTTATTCTCTTTGCTCTGTTTACTGCTATCTTATTTTGTGTTTCAAATTTCGTATCATCTGTCATTACAACCCCTAAATCTTTTGCTCTGGAATTTCTCTGAATTTCCTGTCCATTTGGGGTATGGATTTTAGGTCTTCTCTTTTTCCGTATCGTAACAGCTGAAATTTCTCGGTGTTAAACTTCATATGTTGTCTTCCGTCCACTTGTATATTCTGTTTATGGCGGTTTGTAGAGATCCTATATCTTCTTGGTTTCTTATTTTTCTACTGATCTTTGTGTCATCCGCAAAGGATGTTACTGTGCTGTCTCTGGTAACGTCCTCATCTATGTCAGTTAGCATGATCATGAAGAATAGTGGAACTAATACTGTTCCTTGTGGTACTGAGCTGAGGACCTCTGATTCTGATGAAGATACTCCTTGTACTGTAACGACTTGCCGCCGCTCACTAAAGAAATTACATATCCATTTCCCTACTTTTCCTGTTATTCCCATATATTTCAGTTTATGTATTATGATTCCATGGTCACATTTGTCGAACGCTCTAGCAAAGTCTGTGTATAGTACATCATAGTTTTCATTACTTTCAAGTGCATCAATAATGTTGTTGTTGTGTTCCATTAGTTGTGATAGGCATGATCTGCCTGACCGAAACCTATGTTGGTTATCACTGAATTTTTTCCGCGTTTCCAAAAAGTCAGATTTTCTGTCTAACTATTCTTTCAAATATTTTAGTGAGATGAGATGTAAGCGACACTGGCCTATAGTTTTTGGCCTCGGATCGATCTCCTCTATATATTGGGACTATGTTCGCGCTCTTCAGGATGTCCGTATTTCTCCCGTGTCTAGTGGTCGTCTCCATATCCAGTATAGGGGCTCAGCGATTGCATTCTTGCAGTTTTTTGATCAGTGTGGCATTCCATTTATCCGGTCCTGCCGCTGAGTGTGTTTTTAGTTTCCCTATGGCTTGTGTAGTATCATCCGTCGTAAAGTCGAAATCCGTTATACTTTCCTTTTGTAGTTCTTCTACGAAGAACGCGTTTCGATCGCATATCAATTTGTCAGTTTTTGGGATACTGAAAAATGATTCGTACTGAGTTCTTTTTGCGAAATTATAGAAGTACTTTGAGTTAACCTTTATCGCTTCTATAGCGTCATCTTTTTTCTGTATGCTTCTCGATTAGTTCCTGTATGACGTCATCGATACTTTGCAGTTTATCATTTTATTTTTCTGATGTTACCTTTACAGTTACTTAATTTTGCAGTCACTCTTTTTCTCTTTCGAAACAATGCCCTCTTTTGCCTCTCGAACCTGCTTCTCTTTCCTCTTTGTTGTATTTATGGGACATATTTTTCCACAATTTCTAACGTCTTCTCCTCTAACGTCATTAGCATCTCCTCCGTTGTCTTGGCCTCGAAAATGGTTTTCCACTCTATTACTTCCATGCTAGATGTAACTTCTTCCCAGTTTATAGTTTTGGAGTGAAAGTTAAAAATTTCGAATTTGCTTCTTTCTGTTGTGCGTGTTCTTTCCTTTCTTGTTGCATCTATATCACACTTGTCACATTTATCACAACCTATCTATCTACATATATATAAAAAATATAGTATATACGCTCCGGGGGAGGTGGATATTAGGCAGGAGAAAGGGAGTGCTGGAATTCCCGTTTCTCCTGTCACTGTCCTCCTTAGCTGATTTTTTTCTGTCTCATCTACCCTGTGAGCAGTCTAGCATGCTCTCAAACACACGCTTCTCCCTATATTCTTCACGACACATGCATACATTTTACACACAACACAATCTTTCCAAAATTTAAAAAAAGATAAAAAGTAACATCGTGAACATCGGAGACCTTGATTTTGGCTCTCTTTCTTATAAAGAAAGGCATTTTTGCGGCCACCCGCCCTTGGCCCCTCCTTTCTACATAAAAAAAATTGGGGCATATAATTAAAACTTTGTTTAATTATAAAACAATTATAAATGAACACTAAAAGCAAGCAAAAAATTAATTAATCAAATCACGCATACTTTTTTCAACATCTTAAAAGTCTGTTGAAATTATTATGCAAACGTTAAAGTTTGCAAATAATTATTAGAATTTTGGGAACAAATTCATAGGTAATATTCCGACAAAATTAATTTTCGTTTATATATATATATATATATTATATATATATATATGTGTGTGTGTGTGTGTGTGTGTGTGTGTGTGGTGTGTGTATGTATTTCATTTTAGTTTCGCTTCAACAACTGTGAAGGTCGACCTATGTTCGAATTTGTTGGATTTGTTGAAAGAGAGAGTTGCTTTCTGCTCTCATTATGCCCTCATAGCCAGCTACGCAGGAACCTGTCCAGTTGGTAATGTGCTGGAGGTTCGTTTCAGTGTCCCTGTCCAACCGCAGCTAGGATAAAACAGAATCTAGCTGTCTCTCATTCCTGTGTATTTTGTTTCATTTCTAAAGTTTGGGACATATTCCTTGAGTATTTTCCATATGTATGTTATTTTGTATAGATCTCGTGTTCTTTCCAAGGAGTTTAGAGTTTAGAGTAGTCCTGGCCAGTAGCCTTCAACTTTCGTTACCTCTATCTTAGACGTAAACGTGGTCCTGATGGTTATGTTTGCAATGTTCCATTTTGCATATTGGCTTGTGAGTTGACCAATACTCAGTTACTGGTAGAACTAAATTCTTCAACACACCATAAATTTCATTCTGTATCCGATGACATTATTACTCCAAGATCCCTGACTTGTGGGTTTGCTCTTATCTGTTTGTCTTGCAATGTTTTCTACCTTTATTCTGTAGCTTTTTCGTGTTACCTTATCTTATATCTTTAGTTCTTTTGCTTCTAAAAAAAGAATTTCGACGGTGCTGTTTGATTAGCTTACCTTCATTACACATGTGTATGCGTCCTTCATATAAATGTAACAACCTCCATCTTTTCTAGCAAATCTATCCGCTCTGCATATTTAATATGGTAATCCAGTATTGTAATATCAGTGTCTTCGATGCAATTTTCACATCCTTTTTGCATTTATGTAAGTGTATTTCCGGTTAGTGTACAGGCCTCGTATGTTTGTGTATGATAAATTTACAGGGTTAATAGTCTTGGTGGTCGGCTGTCTTGAATAGCGTTTCCTGGTCGGTTTTGACGCCTCCTGTTCGGCATTGTTGGATGGGCCGTTGCATTTGAGAATACTGGGGATGCGGCGCTTGGTACCATTTTGGTTGTTGAATTAATGGGGGTGGGTTGGACGAGAAGATGGTGTATGTATTGCTGGGGTAGATATATCTGCAAAGTTCGGATTTTTCTCATTAGAAGAGACAGTTGTTCCTTTATCGTTCTCATTTCTTCTTAAAAGTGTAAGTCATTGGCAGTTATTACTTCTTTTATTTAGGGTTCGAGCTTTTATTTCTCTGCCTCTTCTTTGAGTACCCTTAATGTGAAAATAAAGGCACGCCATATTTAGACATTCTTTCTTCCTAATTGGCTGTATGCACATCGAAGGGTGGAAATAGTAGCAGTTTGTTCCGTATATTTAACTTCCATTCCTCATCATATAGAAACATATTTTAGGGTGATTATATGTGCATCTGGAGTCATATTTACACGAAGCTGTTTTGTTATAATGGACAGTTGTTCTTTTATCGTTCTTATTTCTTCTAAAAAATGTAAAAATGTAATTCTTCGGAACTGTTATTACTGCTTTTATTTAGTGTTTGAGCAGTTGTTTCTCTGTTAGTAGTCTTGATGCAAAAATACGGGCACTCCATATTTAGACATTTTTCTCTATAATTGAATATCTGCACATAGAAGGGTAGAAACAGTAGCATCCTTCGCCGTATCGCTATATACCATTCCCTATCATGTTAAAGCATTTTTAAGGATGATTATACATGCATCTAAAGCCATATTTACACGATCCTGTTTTGTATATTATGGACATATGATCCATCTTTTGGATTTTTCATGCTTTCTGACTTTCTTTTATGGGATTCAAAAGAATCAATCGCTTTCTTTTGTTCCAACACAATTTCTTCATTAGTCAGTGGTTATTTAATCTATGTGCTTTCGTTTTTATTCGTGATGTTCCTATCTTGTATCAGAGGTATATCTTCGTCTAAAATGTAATCCCCATTCAGTGGGGAACCTGCCGCCCGCGGACAGTTTGATTATTTAAAGTCATACGATACAATTCGCATAGTCCCAAACTATTTTTAAAGCTGCCGTTTGCCCGGTAGAGAGTATTTTAGTTCAAATTTGCCCGCCATACAATAAAGGTTCCCCACCCCTGCTCTAATTTGGTGAATTTCTTTCCTCGGCCACATTTGTATCAATTTCGGTTTCTTTTTCAGCAATATCCAGCCCACTTTATTCTACACCTTTTCTATTCATCTCCATGCACTTAATACAAGCGTGTGTGTGTGTGTGTGTGTGTGTGTGTGTGTGTGTGTGTGTGTGTATATATATATGAAAATTATTTCACGAAAGTAACACGTGAAAAATATTTATGATGAATAAAACCACGAAGGAAAGGAAACACAGAATGGTGCTCAAGCGCTTTCGTCTAATGACATCCTCAGGAACACTGAGGATGTCATTAGACGAAAGCGCTTGAGCACCATTCTGTTTCTTTCCTTCGTGGTTTTATTCATCATATATATATATTATATATAATATATATATATATATATAGTCATGTTCTTGGAAAGGAACTCACTTTTCATCCTCATACTGAAAATTCTTTATCATATACTGCATATATACAAAGGGTTGACAAAAGTAAATAGACACCTTCGGTTTTTTTTTTTTTTTTTCCCTAGTTTTTAATTTGATAATAAAAGTCAATAAATAATAACTTACTTATTGAATCAATATATTTCGGATTGTGTTCCTTTCCCCTTTCCATTATGTAAGGCTGACACACGTTCTCGTATTCCACTGAACTTTGTTATTTGTTCTTGAGGACAATCATCGTGGTGTCTAGTTACTGTTGTCACCTCTCTGTACAGTAGTTAAGCTTTCTGCTTATATTCTCATGCCATTTGCACTCTCCTCTGTAATCCACGAATGTAAATGCTGGTACAAGTGTTGTTTGATGTTGTTGTTTAACCTCCTTCACAATATTAAGGTTATATGACGAAGGAGACCTACTGTACAGCTTCAGTAGGATCCGACGACCTCGGATCAGTACATAATGTGTGTGTGTGTGTGTGCTTCTCTCAAGGAACAAATGGATACAGATGGAAAAACAGGTAGAAAGCTGGTGCAGAAAGGAACACGCATTATTTTTCTTGAAAAATATTATGGCAATGGTTTGTACAAAATCGTATCTGTTTATGACATTTTCTGTTTTTACCCCAAATTACCTCTCTCTCTCTCTCTCTCTCTCTCTCTCTCTCTTCTCTCTCTCTCTCTCTATATATATATATATATATATATATATATATATATATATATATATATAAGCAAACAACCACAGGGAAAAGGAAACACGAAGTCCTAGCGCTTTCGTGATATATTCACATTATCAAGGAGGAACAGAATGTGAATATATCACGAAAGCGCTCGGACTTCGTGTTACCTTTTTCCCTGTGGTTGTTTGCTTATTAATAAGATCACGTGTTATTTTGTGATTTTAGTGCATATATATATATATATATATATATATATATGGAATATGATGCATGAACACGCACGATTTTGCATAATGCAAAATCTGAATATGTGCTGTTATGCGTGTATTATGCACACGACTCCCGCGTGTATGTCAAATTCTTGGTCTGAAGAATAGCTGGAGCCATAGCTGGAATTCCTCCGAGCAGTGGGAGCCAATTAATAAGTGAAGCAACACGAATTAACAAAACTAATAAATTTTCCAGAAAAGGAACTGAGGAGAACGACACTAAATGCTTGAAGGCGAGTTTTCTTTCCTTCTTGGATTTAATGATCAAAGAAACCAGTGAATGTCATTAAAGATGAGATGTGACGTAACAAATTTCAGATAATTCAGGTTTCAAGGGCTAAGAAAATGAGGGGAGACGTGTGACGTCTCAGTGGAGTCTGGCGCAGGAATTAATATTTTAAGAGGAGTTCTCACGCCAGGTGGAGTTGAGAGAGGCTTTGTTGCCTCTGCAAGATCTAGGGCAGGAATTCGTTATATGGAGACACTAGGAGTTATAAGCGGGGAATGAGACAGGGATGTTTTCTCCCTAAGATGTGGGATTTTGCAAACTACGAATGGTCATACCTTATGCCTTATGAACCTTATGTTGTTTCGTGCGTTGGTCTCTCTTCACACGGAGGTCAAGCTGGTGGCCCCGCCTCATATAATAAAATAAATAAAATAATAAAATAATAAAATAATAAAATAAATAATTTTGTCAATTTTTGTCAATAATAAAATAATAAAATAATAAAATAAATAATTTTGTCAGGTTTACAGTTTTGAATAAAACCAAAATATCAATAATTTATATTTATTTTTAATATATATTTATATTAGTACATTGTACAATTATTACAGTTCATTACGACTAGAGTTACATAAAAAATTACAGTTATTAAGACCGAATTTAAATGTAACATCAATCAGATTCTAAATACCAATTACATCATACTCTAACGATAAATTAGGTTAAATTATATTAAGAAATTATGTTAAATATTTATGAGTGATTCCATTATTGATATATAACGATTTAATACTATAATTTACACGCAGACTCCCATAAATACTTAAAATTCTTTATAATAAGTATAATTTATGAAGTATATAACGATACGATAACGATACAATAATGATACAATACAATACGATAATAATAAAACGTATTCTGGTATGATCCATGTTATAATGTGTTTCTATAAGAAAAATCTACAGTAGGAGTCAAAGAAAACTTTTTGTAGGATGCGGAATAGATTACACTGGTCAACACTCATTTTATTGCCAATCATATTAGAGTGATTTTGGGGTAACTTTGTGGTGCTGATTCCGAATATGACATCGGTTTTGCTAGATTGGCTCTAATTTATGAGATAATTGGTACCCCATTGAAACACGTAAAAATGCACAAAACTTAATGTTCAGGCGGAGCCTACTTACAAATCGCGTTGAAATTGTTTCAAATCATACAAAAGTAAACACATGAAATACATAATGGCATTTTATTCGGTCTCACCATCTAGAATGTTCCGGTAGTTTCCCATATGCACGCGTTATGGTTACGTTTCCTATTAATTGAGGGTATTTATTATCTCGAGAACTAGAGCCAAATCGGAAAAACTACTTTCATTTTGGAATTCAGCAACCCCAAAATACCCTAAATTCGTACGAATTTCCTTGGCAACGAAAAAAAATTGTTTTTTTTTTTACCTGTGTTATACACTGGTATGCATATGAAATTGTTTTGTCTGCTGTGAGGGTTTTTTCAACTCATATTATATAATTCGACCATGCTGAATTCGAAAATGACATTGGTTTTCCTCAATCAGGTCAGGTTTTTTCTCTATTGGCCATTTATTATAAGTCCAATTTTATCCCCAAATTTATTGATTTTTTTAGCTTAAACACTGTAGATACGAGTAATATTATAAGAACACTCGTGAAAAATGAAAACATTGTGTGAATAAATACTTTTATTCATACAATGAATATGGAAAAAAGTTTATTGAGGAAGGAATGAAGTTTTTTTGGCTTTCCGTCTGTGTTTTTCTTCGGGCACGTCTCGCTTCAAACACCAGCAATAGTCCGCCAGCATATTGATATCCCAGTTTCCCTGGTACCTCTCTTCCATTATTTTGATATCTTGGTGAAATCGTTCACCCTGTTCCTCACTATAATCCCCGCAATTTTCAGGAAAATAGTCCAAGTGGGACCACAAAAAGTGCATTTTTATGGACATGCGCGACCCCATGAGCTTTGAAAGCTTCCATCAAGTTTTCGACAACGGACTCGTATTCTGGACTTCTACGCTTGCCAAGAAAATCAGTGACAACTGATTTGAATGCCCGCCAGGCATTCTTCTCAGTTGGAGTCATTGCGTTTTCGAACTGAGTATCCTTAATCAAAGTTCGAATTTGAGGACCATCAAAAACCCCAGCATTTAGTTTAGCATCAGATATATGAGGAAATTTACTCTCGAGATATCGGAACGCTGAACCCTCCTTATTCATTGATTTGATGAAATTTTTCATTAAGCCCAGCTTAATATGAAGTGGTGGGAGCAAAATTTTTGTTGGTGGTACAAGGGGCACTGAAACGACATTATGCGACCCAGGTTCAAAATTCTCTCTGGATGCCCATTCACGCTGTGCATAGTGCTTCTCATCCGCTCGGCTATCCCATTTGCAGAGGAAACATGGGTATTTCATGTATCCCCCTTGCATTCCCAATACAAATGCCACAATCTGAAAAAAAATGAAAATATTTAAAGAATTTAGAGATTTTGTTCTATCAGAAAAAAAAAATCTATGCATTGGACTGTATCACTTCTGTGAGGAAGTTAAGTGTTCTTATACGCTCTCAAATAACCTTTGGAAAAACAACATAGTCAATAGCAATAGTTTACTTATGATATTAGTATTACCTTCAAATCTCCACAGATCCTCCAGTTATGTTGGTCGTATACGAGAGCATCCAGTAAAATTTTCATGTTATCGTAGCTCTCAGTAAGTTGTACGGAATGTGCTACAGGGACTGATGCAACCCTATTCCCAATGTTGAGAAGTACTGCTTTCAAACTTCGTTTAGACGAGTCTATAAATAGCCTCCATTCTGATGCGTTATATGGCAGGCCCAAGGATTCGATTAGCCCCTCAACATTGCAGCAGTACACTAAGGAAGAGGTATTTTCGTGCACTGCAAAAAACTTGCGGAATTCTTCCTCTCGTTTCCTATACCAGGAGAATGTTGTTCCCGGAGCCAGCAAGTTGTCCTCTCGAAGTCGTGAGCCCAAGATCTCGGCAGCTAATTTGGAAAGTCCTAAATCCCTGGTAAGATCATTAAGTTTGGCCTGGTTGAGAGGCCTCGGCTCATTTGAAGCGGTATTTTGAGGTGTATATACGACTGGGACTGGTCATTGGCATTGGTCATTGATTCATCATCAGAATCATCGAAGTCCAGGGTTTGAGGTGGGTCGGGTATTGGAATTCCAGGACCATGGGGTACAGGTCTCATAGCAGAAGGAATGTCAGGGTATACAACAATGTGTTTATTCTTCTTGTTAACTCCTGAAAATAGAAACACAGAAACATGGATATAAAACTTGCATATGAAATAGAAGAAGCATTCAGACAGTGGCGGCTCGTGAGGGAAGGCTGCGGTCTGTAAGATATGAAATAGGTCGATGGAGTCTGTATATTTTGTTTCTTTTTCATTCATATTGTCCCTTCGGGGACAATATGAATGAAAAAGAAAGAAAATATACAATCATTGTACAGTATATGTAAATGTAACTTGTATAACAATATGTATGTGTAAATGTATTTTCTATAACAATATGTATATGTAAATGTATGATTACCATTATGGTGAATATTATGCTATATATGGTGAATATTACATTATGGTGAATATTATGCTATATATGGTGAATATTACATTATGGTGAATATTATGTCAAGTTTCATACGAGGATTTCAAAATATTTAAGAAAAATAAATTTATAAGCCCACCTTGGAGGTTTGTCATGCAGAAATAGCAATCTGTCACGTGATCCTTTCCTTCTCTCCAAATCATGGGAATTCCAAAAGGCAAAGATTTCGCTCTGCCTTTGCTCCATCTTCTCAAATTTTCAATGCACGTCTTGCAGCACATATGAGGGGCGAAATTTTTGTCCTGGTCCCCTAGCTTAATTCCAAAGTATGCTCTATACATTGTCTTCACAAATTTAGTGATTTGGGACTGGTTATTTGGCATGGTAACCGTCCCACATATGTAGCAGAATCTATTGGGATCATTTTTACACGCTCTATTCATTATGAAATATTTTATCTATATGCCTGAAAAGTAAAAAAAGATATTATACAAGTGAAACAAGTGATGATAGATGTTACTGTTCCAATTCCGCTTTGACAAAATCACGAAAAATTCTATTTTACTTATGAGGCCATAGCCGGATAACCTGAGCTGATTGAGAAAAACGGATTGCAGATTCGAAATCAGCAGGAAAAACTCTATAAGAATCACTTACAAAGCCCTTGACAGCAAAATTGATGCATACCAGTGTTATCAATTGAAGTTAAACAGCAGGACTGGTTCTAAATTGACTCAACCAACCAACGCAGCCATTCGGGATCATTCTTTAAAACATAACCACTTTTTTAACAGTCCACATTTTAACATTGTGGATAAAGCATATATACTGTAGTGATGTAGGCTTTAGACCAGGGGTCACCGACCTGGGCGGTAGCGCCCACTAGTGGGTTCACATTAAAGGTAATTAAACATTTATTTCATTATTTATTTTATCGATTATGTTGATTTATTCGTTTTGATCTAAGGTGGGCGATAAGCTTTTTTAATTTTCAAAAAATCGTAAAAGTGGGCGGTGAACTAAAAAAAGGTTGGTGACCCCTGCCTTAGACTACTAGAATTTATTTATCAACTTAAATGAAGCTAAAACTTATTGATAACTTGGCTACAGAACAGCATATATTAAGGCAAATTTTGTTCTATAGCTTTTTATTCCATTTAAATTTTAACCATTTTAATTTTTAATTTTGATGGGAACTTAATCCTGTATTGATTGGGATTTTAAGTTATTTAGGACCTCTACTCATACTTTTTATAATTTTAAGAACTTACGAGTTTCTTATTTGTAATTTTATTTTATTAGAACCTCTGATGATGGAAGATGTACTTTCGAAACGTTAGGAAATAAAATTATTTATATATATATATATATATATATATATACACTGTACTTTATTGAATTCCTGGTTAGACAAGACCAGTGATTAATTCATTACACGCATTTCCACAAACTGTCAGGCTTAACACCCACTGGTGCTTCTTCAGTATAAATAATGCCAAATCATGGACGTTTCTTTTTGCGAAGGAACTCATTCACACACTAGTTTCACACTGTATTCGGAGCCATACTCGAGTAAATGCACTGTGCGCACATCACAACACTGCTTCCCGTTGTATTAGCGAGGTTAAGCAACGTTAGGTCTATTCATTACCTGGATGAGTGGCCGTTTTCTCCGTTCAGATGATGTACTGACCCGTGGTTTGGATACTACACAAAGCTTCGTCATATAACCTTTGTCGTTACGAAGGAGGTTAAACAGGGCAGAACATTATTATTAAAGACAAAGCCTTCACCATCGAAACTTCCTCGTCCCTTTTTTCTTTCATTATTCTGAAAAATCTGTCCGCTATATGTCCGCTATATATAATATAGTAAAAAAAGGACTAAATGTACTCTGATATAAAGTTCCTAAAGAGTACACTTGGTAGACCGAAGGTACAGTGAAAATAAAGTGGAAATTTTTCTTTAATCCTTCAAAGCGCACTTTTTTATCTTCCGTTTAATTTCAGAGGACACCGCTTGTCAAGAAGAGAATTAACTGCTTTATCTACTCACCAACTACTTTCGACGTCCTATCAACGTACTCTTGAAATACCTTATAATGCTCTAGGAGTCTAGAGTAGGGGTTTTCAAACTGTGTTCCGCGGAACCCTAGGGTTCGCGAGAACTTGATAGGGTTCCGTGGGGCATGTCATGAGAGACGGAGAAGGAGAGAGAGATAAGATAAAATAATATCAACTGGCATGGATGAATTTACGATATATATTCTGCGAATTCAGTGATTGTGTTTGAAAGGCAAAGAGAGAGTGGGCGAGAGAGAGAATTTAATTCAAACGATGAGATATCCAGAATAAGTGTTGCCCTCTCGCAGCCACGGTAAGAAACAGGAGCCCATTTTGTAAACAAAAACACAGCTGATGACCACAAGCACTAGTCTGATTGATTTGGTGAGTTCTTCTATGTTTTTAGGTTTAGTTTTCTCAGTTCACGGAAGTTATAATCACAGTAATGTAATATTGAACTTTTATCCAAAGAAAAGCAATCACATCCGAGTCATTGAACATTTATTTGTTTGATTAACTTTTAAAATTATTCCTCAATGACTGTGAAATTCCTTACTTTTAATTATTTTGCATTGAAAACTTTAATTTTACAATAAAAATGATATTTTTTATACTTATAATTTCTTTTATGCTGACAGTAATGTCGGGAGGCGAATTTAAAATAAATAGGTCAATAAAAGTAAATTGTCGTTTTTGCCTTGTAAATTTCTAAACTTATACATTTTTCCTTGTGAAATTAATATAACTGTATACGTAAATTTCATAAATGACATAAATAAACTGCAGTGAGCATAAATTGTGTTTTATTACCATTTGCCTTATATCATTAAAATTTTACCTGTTGGTCAAGGTTCCGTGATTTTTTTTTTCTTTAAATAAAGGTTCCGTAGCTTCAAAAAGTTTGAAAAACTCTGCTCTAGAGTACATTTTGTTCTTGTTTTATTCTCTGTTCGAAAGTAAACACAGATGACAAATTTTTAGAATAAATAATATGTAGTTCAGCATCGCTGTCATTTTGGATTACGAGTGAATTTTTTCCATGCAGAGAAATTCTGTCTACACGTCGACATTCAGACTGTTTTTGAAGAACGTGTCGTAAATGTACTACCGCCACTACTACGGTGGAAGTGAAGTGACGAGATCATTTAACACAGATCGAGGGATCTGATGGAATGGCCAAGCAAACACTCACAGTTATGCACTGATGACATGCCAGATTTCACAAGAATTAATAACAACAACAACAACAACAATACTACTACTACTACTACTACTACTACTAATAATAATAATAATAACAATAACTTAAACTAAAGTAAACATAACGAAACCTATATTTTGACTTAAGAAGGATTACTTCAGATAACTTTTAGATCTTCCTTTTTTTTTTTCTTCTTTTTTTTTTTTACTTTTTTACCGTGAGTATTTTAACAAAATTTTTTTCAGGGAAAAAAATTTGATTGATCATTCTGTCATAGTGGAAGATTCTCCAGGAAAATAATTGAAATATATATATTTTTTTGTTTTTTTTTCTCCCTGTTTCTTTGGTGTCTTATTTCATTAGAAAAAGTGCAGAAAGTGTATGTATATATATATATATATATATATATATAAACGTAAAGAACGACGCTTGTATAGAAGAACATTCCGCGCAAGATGAGGAGGGAGAACGAACAAATGAAAAAAATGAGGTAACCACCCGGGAATCGAACCCTGGATCTTCCGATTGCCGGTCAGATATGATAACCACTACACCATGGGCCTCACTCGATCAGAAGTCGTAATTCTCCTACATACGCGCAGAAACCAATGCCCCGAGGGGCACCTCCCGCATGCCGCACATATATACATTTCAACTGCAAACAACACACAGTATAATTAACGTAAAGAACGACGCGGAATGTTCTTCTATACAAGCGTCGTTCTTTAGGTTAATTATACTGTGTTGTTTGCAGTTGAAATGTATATATGTGCGGCATGCGGGAGGTGCCACCTCGGGGCATTGGTTTCTGCGCGTATGTAGGAGAATTACGACTTCTGATCGAGTGAGGCCAATGGTGTAGTGGTTATCATATCTGACCGGCAATCGGAAGATCCCGGGTTCGATTCCCGGGTGGTTACCTCATTTTTTCATTTGTTCGTTCTCCCTCCTCATCTTGCGCGGAATGTTCTTCTATACAAGCGTCGTTCTTTACGTTAATTATACTGTGTGTTGTTTGCAGTTGAAATGTATATATATATATATATCAGGTCATCCCATAAGTAATGTCTTTTTTTTTTTTTTGCATGGCTAAACTCGTGTCGTGTTTGCACATTTTTTTGTGTATATTTTGTGGAAAACTAATTTTTACGTGTTTAGGTGTTACTTCTCAGTCTAAGTGAAGTTTCATCGAGTTAACAATCTTCGTTTATTTCATCCTTTATGAGTTTAGAAAAGGAAATAACGTGACTCCAGCTGCAAAAAATATTCAGGATATTTATGAGGAGGAAGCTTTAAATGTAAAGAAATGTCAACGACGTTTCCGGAAGTTTAGGTTTGGTGACAATAGCTTGACTGATGAAGCGTGCTCGAGCCGACCTGTTCAGTTCAATGATGACATTCTGATAGCTACACTTGAAGAAAATCCTGCCGTAACTGTTAAAGAACTTGCCCAGCGACTAAATTCGACCTGTTCCACAATTCATCGTCACCTGCAACCACTGGGAAAAGTGTCGAAACTTGGGAAGTGGGTTCTCCATACGTTGTCACCAGACAACTGTAGAAATCGTGTGAACATTTGCTCTTCATTGTATATCGACAACTTCACTCACCGTTTCTGAATCGACACATTACTGGGGATGAAAAATGGGTGCTTTATCACAATGTTAAGCGTCATTGGCAGTGGGTTAGTGCTGGGGAATCTGCTACACCACAGCCAAGAGGACATCTGCACCCTAGGAAGGTTTTGTTGTGCGTTTGGTGGGATATTCAAGGAGTGGTTTATTTTGAACTGTTGCAGCCCAATCAAACCATTACAGCCGAAGTCTACTGTCAGAAACTTCAAAGAATGAGCGCTGCTTTGCAAACAAAACGTCTTTCTTTGGCCAATCGCAAGGGTGATGTGTTTCAACAGGACAACGCGCGTCCTCATACTGCTCGAATCACCGCTGCCAAAATTGAACAGTTTGGTTGGGAAAAAATTCCACATCCTCCGTATTCACCAGACTTTGCACCATCAGATTACCACCTGTTCAGAAGTCTTCAAAACTATCTTGACGGGAAAGAACTTGAAAGTTTCGAGGCTATCAACATTGCCCTCTTCGAGTTTTTTGCTTCTAAACCGAAGGAATTTTATCAACATAGAATTGAAATGCTTGTAGAGAGGTGGCAAAGAGTCATAGAAAGTGAAGGAAAATATATAATTGGTTAAAATTTATTTTGATGTAGCCTAGTTTTATTTTCATTTGGAAATAAAGGTAAAAAAATTACATTACTTATGGGATGACCTGATATATATACTGTATATATATATAACGTAAAGAACGACGCTTGTATAGGAGAATATTCCGCGCAAGATGAGGAGAGAGAACGAAACAAATGAAAAAAATGAGGTAACCACCCAGGAATCGAACCCGGGATCTTCTGATTGCCGGTCAGATATGATAACCATTACACCACGGGCCTCACTCGAACAAATGCCGTAATTCTTCTACATACGCGCAGAAACCAATGCTCCAAGGGGGCACCTCCCGCATGCCGTAACATTATATACATTTTAACTGCAAACACGCAGTATAATTAACGTAAAGAACGACGCTTGTATAGGAGAATATTCCGCGCAAGATGAGGAGAGAGAACGAAACAAATGAAAAAATGAGCGTATGTAGAAGAATTACGGCATTTGTTCGAGTGAGGCCCGTGGTGTTATGGTTATCATATCTTTCCGGCAATCGGAAGATCCCGGGTTCGATTCCCGGGTGGTTACTTCATTTGTTTCGTTCTCTCTCCTCATCTTGCGCGGAATATTCTCCTATACAAGCGTCGTTCTTTACGTTAATTATACTGCGTGTTTGCAGTTAAAAGTATATAATGTTACGGCATGCGGGAGGTGCCCCCTTGGGGCATTGGTTTCTGCGCGTATGTAGAAGAATTACGGCATTTGTTCGAGTGAGGCCCGTGGTGTAATGGTTATCATATCTGACCGGCAATCGGAAGATCCCGGGTTCGATTCCCTGGTGGTTACCTCATTTTTTCATTTGTTTCGTTCTCTCTCCTCATCTTGCGCGGAATATTCTCCTATACAAGCGTCGTTCTTTACGTTAATTATACTGCGTGTTTGCAGTTAATATATATATATATATATATATATACAGGTCTTTCATAAGTAGCGCAGGTAATCAATAGAATTACAAACACAGGTGTCGTGAAAAAATGTTAATAACAAATTAACAAAAAGTTGAAGCACACATAGAAATTTCATACCTGTCTCTCTGAGAGCTACGAGTGAATCAGGTTTATTAGCATGGTAGACGCGCCTTTAGCATCCCCCAGAAGTAATAATCAAGAGGGTTCAGATCAGGCGAACGAGCTGGCCAGCTCTCACCTCACCTGGCCAGCTCTCACCTCACCTGGCCACCTCTCTATCGTCGAGTGCATTTGCCACCCGTTCTGTGCGTTGTCCCACGAGTGAGGAGCGACCAGATTTAGGTTCATCGTGAAGTGACTTTGTTGTCTTAAACTTAGTAATAAGGCGAGAGATTGCAGTTGTACTAAAGGGATCCTTGTGGAGTCCATGTTTGGTCTTGTAGACTCTCAATGTCTCAATGTCGCAATTGGAGATTCACCATTTCCATAATACAACTTTATTATTTCCAATCGGGTGTCGAGGTTCAGAAACATTCCAAAATATTTTTGAATGCGAAGCAATCTATACAAAATAAAGTGATGCAATGTTAATTCCCCTTTAGGGTGGTCAGATGTCCGGCTTTAGGCGGACAGTCCGCCTTTTGAGCACTCTGTCCTTAGGGTGGCCATTTCCAAATTTCCAAAAAGGACACTTACGTTGTTGGAACCATGGGGTCTATATGACTCCAGACATAAAATCTTACAAAATGGTTCTATAAAAAGTCTGTAATAAGACAATCACACGAATGAAACATTGTATTTTATATTTAAGAACATATATATATGTTAACGTACGGCCACATACGCAGTGTCCTCCTTTTTAAATGGCCACCCTATTCCCCTTATATACGTACAAGATGATGAAATATTTTATCGTCTCAAATATGATTGGCTGCTTAATATGATCAATTAAAAACCTGCGCTACTTATGAAAAACCGTATGAAAAATAGTATGAAAAACGGTATATTTTAACCCTTTAACGCCGAACGTTTTTGTAGGGTTAAGTCTAAATGCGTGTATTTGAAACGGTACGTATTCGACGCAGTCGGCGTTAGAGGGTTAAACTGTTTCTGGTTTCAAATTCAAATTAGTAATTTTTTTTCGCTGTGGAAATTCCATGTTCTGACGTTAATTTAAGTGCTACTGAGTTCGGTATTGATAATGGTTGACGTTAGCAACGTTGATCAGACACCGACATAATATAGATTCATTAAGATTTCAGATAATAACATTAGTTAACCCGTCAATCACGTGTCAGAAACATGTTAACATCAAATGAAAATTAATTCCATCAAGTAATAAAATGAAATTTAATCAGTGAACCAACGCTTAAAAATGAAAGGTTTCTACACGAAACGTTGGAATATGACAAGTATTTAGTCTAGATTAATTTTCATCAACTTCAACTCAAACTTTTGAAGAATCAACAATGATAAAATTCTGATAAATCAGTGTAATTCTAGTATGGATCACCTGAAGATCAGGGCCCCCCAGCATTCTTTAGTTAGCCTTATAAGGCTAACTAACGAAAATATTACGACCTAACCTAACCAATCGTTAGGTCAACTGTACGCCCTTGACGATTGGTTAGGTTAGGTCGTGATATTTTCGTTAGTTAGCCTTATAAGGCTAACTAAAGAAGGCTGGAGGCCCTGATCTTCAGGTGATCCTTTAGTACTTTACTTTTTGGGGGGGTTTCAACCTCATTTCAACATCGTTTCGTGAATGTTGTGCAAAAATGTTATAGTTAGTTTTACGAAATCAATGTTGACACTATATTAATTAATTTTCTTCCACTCGCGGAAGATTGTCAACCTCACTTCATCGTAATGAACGATGGATTAACTTATGCGAGTTCTACTTTATATATAATATATATATATACTGTGTGTGTATATATATATATATATATATATATATATATATATACACGAGGCAATATGAAATCGATTAGTTAAAAATATGATAATGAAAATGTTTTCTACTCAATCTTTGCCTGAGCCAGACATGTTTTCACTGACCAGTTCCCAAGAGGCTTTTCCGTAACGTCTAGATCAGGGGTGGGGAACCTTTTTTCATTGGAAGGCCGCATTTCATTTAACCAAAACCCTATTAGGCCGCATGCTGAGAATTTAACATATACAGTACAACAAAATGTCATATTTTAGTCTACAATCTACATATTTATTAATTTTAAATCAACTTGATAATACATGAGGGCTTTTATAATAAATAAAAAATTCAGCAAGTGCACATTTATTTTTGGGGGGAATAATTAACAATAGAACTAATATTAAGTGAAAAATGATATTAAGTGAAATTATGTTAATATTAAGTGAAAAAGTGATAAACCATTTAATGACTTTTTTGTGACTGCTTATTGCGGGACAAGAGTCATACATTTGGTTCCAATATCGTTGACCGTAGTTTTAGTTGGTCCTCCAGGTGAATATTCGTCATCTGAGATCTCAAGCGCGTTTTGATTTGAGTCACATGTGAAAACGTTGATTCACAACAGTAGGTTGTGCCGAAAGAAGGCAACATTCGACGAGCATGTTGGCGCAGACGTGGGTATTCAACGCCATTTTTCCATATTTCAACAGGATCCTTCTTAGTATCAAATAGAGACTTAAGGATATTATCTTCTAATAGCTCAATCAACTCCATCTGTAAATCTTCAGGTGCTTTGGAGACATCAACCAGGTGTGGTTGGAAAGCTAGTTTCAGTGTGAAGTCATGTTTCTCAAAATCTTCAAATCTTTCATCGTATTCTTCAATCAGGGAGTCTAGGACAGCTGTGTATTCTTTCACATCGCATTCCCTTAATGATTTGCTTGTATCTTCTTCATCAATTACCTTTGCCAGTTCAGGGGAGTATTCAGATGAAAGTTCCGATCGGGTAAGAATAGTTTTGAAAAAGCGCAGCTTCCTCCGAAAAGCCTGGATTTTTTGCCACATTTCATATATGGATTTAGTTTTACCTTGCAAAGGAATATTCATGTCATTTTGCTTTGACATTACGTCACACAAAAATGCAGCATTTCCGCAGAAATCCTTTTTTGACAATTCACATGGTTCACTGAGTTCCTCAGAAAATCTTGTGATTTGTTTTCGCAAAGACAAAAGTTTTTTCAAAGACTTGCCCTTGTGACAACCAGCACACTTTAGAATGATAAGGAAGATCCACACTGAATGTTTCATCATCAAGCATAAGCATATTGCGAAACTGGCGATGTCGTGATGCATTTGCTCTAATGTAGTTCACAATACGTATAACTTTACTTAATATGTCACTTAAAACAGTAGATTTGACACAGAGATTCTGTTGATGCAAAATACAGTGAAAGGAAATCAAGCTATCTGGAATTGGCAGTTCTTTTTGTAGTAGCGCAACAAATCCTGCACATTTTCCTCTCATGGAAGGTGCACCATCTGTGCATACACTTACTAAATTACATAAATTCAATTTCGCTTCACGGCATTTTTCTTTGAAGAGAGACAAGACGTCAATTCCACGTGTCTTCCCCGTAAGGGTACCCAAAGCCAGTAACTCCTCGTAGCATTGAAAATCTGCAGTTTTGACACGAATAAAAAATTACACTTGCGCTGAGTCAGTAATATCAGTAGACTCATCCAAGGCAATCGAATAATAAGTATTTTCGCTTTGGCATATTGTATGAAGTTGTTCAGTTACACTGAGGACTAATCCATGTTGCCGATCAGTTATGGTCCTTCTTGAAAGAGGTAGTTGTTTGTATTTGTTAACCTTGTCTGAATCTAAAGAGGCTACAACTTCAACAATGCATTCTTTTATGATTTCCACATCACTACTATATGGCTTACCTCTTTTTCCAAGTATATATACTTCAGTGATTTCAGTCCCTAGGCCTGACATCGTTTTAAATACTTGCTGTTGTTGCTGCTTTTGAAGTTTCATCTTCGTAAGTGCAGACTTTCGGGGTTCTTCTTCCAATATAGCATATTTGTGGCTCTTATGAGTTGCATAATGCTGATATGCATTGAGTTTCTTCACTGTTGCAATTATGGCGTTGCAGAGCAAACACATCATTTTATCTTTCTCAGCAACTATGAAATACTGCAATTCCCATTCTTCATGGAATACTCTGTTCTCTTCCTTTAATTTTCTTTTCACAGTTTTTGACATGATTTGAGTACCAGAAGATTTTTAAATAAAAATGGTACACGAATTGGTCAAAGATTTACAGTTTTAAAGGAAACAAGCTTGCGTGTCACTATCGGAGAATCGTCAGTAACTGTCATCCAGTCGAGTTGATCGTTGATAGGTAAGGGCGTAAGCCGTAAGGCAACTCTGCCAGTTTCAACTGGCAACGTTGCCATATTTCCTATTGTTCAAGCCATAAAGAAGGCTTGTATGTGTAAGAAGCAGTGAAGCTGAAACCATGATCTAATGAAATAGCCTAAAGCCCTAAAGGGGTATCAGTTGCTGTCCATTATCGTACGGTATGAATTCTGAATGTCAAATAGGCAGAAGGCCGCAACTAGTACCTGAAAAGGCCGCAGGTTCCCCACCCCTGGTCTAGATAGACACTTTTTTTTTTTACGATTTTTCTCGGTCTTGTCACCGATAAACATTTTAAATATCATGGAAAAATTTTACGACGTTTAGTATAGGTTATGGGTATAGGAAAGTGGGTCATTGGATTATAATATATTAATGGCTTTGTGTAATAAATTTTGTAACTAATTTTTTTACTTTGTTCGGGCCGAATTTTATACTTTTTATGCAGGAAGGAGCGGCCAAAGCGAATGACGATATATAGTGTATACTGTATTAGTGATTTACCGATTAATCGGCATCGTTAAAATCTGCCATGTATGGGGCATTGGAATCGGCATAGGCCAAATTTAACCGATTCTCTTACCGATTCTTTGAAATATTAAAATTTTCACTACAAAATAAAATCTGTATTTAAAGAAAATTGAACATACAAAAAACACTATGTATGATAATTTATACTCATTTTATAGTGCATTTGTATAAAATACATTTTCCATTCACAAAAAAGACAATTAAGTTGTTAAGTTAACTTACCCATAAATTTACATTGTCTCTAGCTAATCTCTAAATATTATAAACTATTGTAATCTCCTACTCTATATTAATAATAATTTTATATTAAGTTGTACGTTATAATTTTTATATTAAACCATCTAATTATGTTGACTTTATTTTAAGTATTTTAATAATTTTATAAACCCAAACTGTGTATCCATTTTTTTATTCAAATCGGCCACGAGAGACTTGAAATTTTAATGAAAAATTTTGTTATTGTTTTCATTGTTGAAGAAAGAAAATACCTTCAACATAAGGAAAGCCAATTACTTTAAATATTGGTATTCAATTTATGAAATTAAAATAAAATTTTCTTATCATTTTACTGAGTAATAAAACTATTTAATATCACTTTAGCTACGGTATATGAGTAACAAATTCTGCTGCTGTATGTTGTGGAGATAAGGAAAAACATTTTTTAAAAAATTGAAATTTAAAAATATGAAAATTGAAAGTTTTCACATTAGATTAGTAAAATTTAGGAAGGGAATTAATTTTTTAATGTAGGCAAAGAATCGGCATCGGCTATATTTTAGAATCGGTACATCACTAATATATATATATAATATATATACAGTGTGTGTGTGTGTGTATATATATCCCTCGTCAGGAACCTTCAATTTACTTACGTTATTGGAACCATGGGGGTCTACAGTATATGACTCCAGGCATAAAATCTTACAAAATGGTTCTATAAAAAGTCCGTAATAAAACGGTCACACGAATGAAACACTGTATTTGATATTTAAGACCTTTTGACGAATAATATCATCTCTTTCAATGTTTTGACCCCATGGCTCCTGATGAAAGATATATATATATATATATATACATATACACACACAGTGATATTAAAACAGGAAACTGTAAAATGAAATGGTCCCTAAAATATAATTCTCAGAAGAGCATAATTTTACAGTTGAATTCGTTTGTCGGACTCCGGACCGATTTTGATCTGTTCTGTTGGACATTAACGTTTAACGGCTGTGTCGCCACTGTGTCGCGATTTTGAACAGTGAATGAACGATGCATCATGAAATTTTATCAAAGTTCTTGACATGTGTGAGATATATATATATATATATAGAGAGAGAGAGAGAGAGAGAGAGAGAGAGAGAGAGAGAGAGAGAGAGAGAGAGACTCCAAATCATGATTCGAAGATATTTAATTTGAGTCAGAATCAGATTCGAAATGATGGATTTACGTGCTGTGGCTTATGATCCACTTTTTATTGAGTTAATATATAGTTTTTGACTTAAAAGATCAATACAATATATATAAGGTTGTAACATATATTCTGCTCGATTTTTTAGTTCATTCAGAACAAAAATTAAATGACATAATGACAAATTAATCATCAATATAATTCCCTTCTTTTTCTATAACCTCCTCCCACCTGTAGAAAAGTTTTTTTTATGCCACGTTCGAAGAAATCCCTTGGTTTCGAGTTAAAAAAAGCGATCACTTCGTTTTCGATAGCTTTCCTGGATTGCAACTTTTGTTCATCTAGCTGGTGTTGCAGACTTCTGAATAAATGGTAGTCTGAAGGTGCGATGTCCGGAGAATAAGGTGGATGAGGCATTTTTTCCCAACCAAATGCTTCCAATTGGGCAGTGATGATTCGAGCAGTGTGAGGGCGCGCGTTATCCTGATGGAATAGAACACCTCTGCGATTAATTAATGCGGGACGTTTTTCTTGTAATGCCATCTTCAATCGTTGGAGTTGTTGGCAGAAGACTTCAGCTATGATTGTTTGGTTATCTGGCAGAAGCTCAAAACGAATAACACCGGTCTGCATGAAAATCGATTTCTTTATTTTGAGTTGTGATTCTGAAGCAGTTCGCTGCGCTGAATTAAAAAATGCTACTAGTTTTTTTCTATCACCCACAGTTTTAAAGTTATTAGCAAAACAATTTTGGGGCGTTTTGTAATTTTTTACCTTTTCTATCTTTAATTAATTTCATTTTTTCATATTTTTCAGATAGATAATTCTAACATTACGTCTTTAAAATTGTAATAATGGCTTCTAGAGGATGTACCCATAGTCCAGACATATTTTGTTATATTTGTGGTCGGTATGTTGTTGTAAAACAAAGGACAAATGTAACGACCTTCATTAAGAGAGCTTATCATGCTTATTTTGGAATTAAATTAGGAGATCAGGACAAAAGTTGGGCTCCACACAAGGTTTGTCTTACGTGTGTTGCGGCACTAAGGAATTGGAGCAAAGGTAAAAAGAAAAGTTTGCCATTTGGGATCCCTATGGTATGGCGCGAGCCTAGAAACCATACCGACGACTGCTACTTCTGTTCTTGCAAAGTTAAAGGTTATAATGCAAAGAATAAAGAGAGCCTTCAATACCCAAGTCTTCCATCTGCAATAAGGCCGGTACCCCATGGTCCAGAAGTTCCTATTCCCCGCCCACTCGAGAGTCTGGATCAATACAATTCAGATTCTGATTCAGCTCCAAATCCAGACAATGATGATGTTTATGAACAGCCAACAGCTGACCGAGATCCTCCTAAACCATTAACCCAAGCCGAACTAAATGACTTAGTCAGGGATTTGAATCTGCCTAAGGACTCTGCAGAACTTTTGGGGTCTAGATTGCAGAACAATTTATTGGCATCCGACACATACTTCGCTTGGTACAGAAATCGTAAAGAAGGTAAATATATTTTGTTTCTTTCAGTTATTTTTTTATTCTTTCATAAACAAGCAATATGCTTGTCCAAGAGCTAGGAGCTATTTAATTCTACTTTAATTAGGTTTTACTCTATCACCTAAAGATTTCGTGCTACAAGGGGTGTTGTAATACCTCATCTGTCCCCAAATGTTAACCACCCATTGATGGGAGGGGAGAGAGTATTTTGCTGGGAACAGGAGTGGTTGTTATATATATTTACCCTACATTATTATGTAAGCGTTACTGTAATCTATAACAACAAAATTTATGGTTTAGCATGTGCAATCCAATGTTGGTCTCGATAAGATGGTTCACATTTGGGGATAAATGGGGGATTTATGACACACCCTGTAGTAAGAAAACCATACGTGATAGGGAAAAACTAACTATATTTTTGAGATCAGCGCACTCAAATTATATAGAATCACCAACTACTTTGTAAAAATCGATCGACAAGTTTTCAAATGTGTACTGATGTAATTCTTTGCATATCCCACCAAACGCATAGCAAAATTTTCTTTGGATGGGGTCCATTCCTTGACTGAAGTTCAGGCTTTGTTTCACTGCTAAACCACTGATGTCGACGCTTAATATTGTTATAGAGGACCCATTTTTCATCCCCAGTGACGATCCGATTTAAAAACGGTGCCTGCAGTTGCCGAAAATGCAATGATGTGCAAATATCGATTCGATGTTGAAGATTCGCTTGTGACAAATCATGCGAAACCCATTTTCCAACCTTCACTACTTTTTCTAACAGCTTCAAATGATGATGAATGGTCATATGGCTAACGCCGAGTTGCAGGCCAAGTTCTCTTACAGTTACCGTTGGGTTTTCCTCCACTGTTGCTTTCAGCAACTCTTCATCTAACTCATTTGGTCGTCCTGTTCGTTGATAATCTTTCAGACTGAAGTCTCCATTTCTGACTTTCTCAAACCATCTCCTACATATCCATTCGCTCACAACATCATTTCCATAAATTCTTTGAATGTTTCTTGCTGATTTACTAGCGTTAGATCCTTTATGGAACTCATACAGCATCACATGTCGAATATGCTCTTTCGTGAGCTCCATGGTTTTTTCAATTACTGTAATATCGTAGGGGGTGGCGTTGTAACTGTACAAAAAACACCAGAGAAAATATTCATTAGCCTAATCCTACACTAGCCTAAGTCATTCTGTTCGTGATAAAACATGTGCGAACCTGTCGCCGCGTGTATTTTGCAACATTTCTAAAACTATTTCATATTATCTTGAGGTTATTCTATTACCTATCGTCCGTTTTCTAATCGAGCAGAATTTATGTTACAACCTGATATATATATATATAAAAATGATATATATAATATATATATATATATATTATATATATATATATATATATATATATATATATATTATATAACCTGATATAACCTGATATAACCTGATATATATATAATATATATATATATATAATATATATATATATATATATATATATATATATATATATATATAACCTGATATATATACAGGGCGTCCCACAAAAATGTATACACACTTTAAATACTTATAAAGGCAGTGTTTATTAAAATACATTTCATTTTCAAAATGTAATAGAATCTACAGACATTATTTAATTGTTTTGTCAACGCCTGTTTTCAAACTGACGTCCGTTCTGGTCCAGGCACTGCTGATAACGCGAAGCAATGGAATCGCAAACATCACGAAACATTTCGTTTGGTATTTGTGTGCATTCTCGTTCAATGGCTGCTCTCAATTCAGCGACTGTTGCAGGTTTTATAGCGTAGACTTTGTCTTTTAAGTATCCCCATAAAAAAAGTCTAGTGGTGTGAGGTCTGGTGAACGCCGAGGGTATTCTACGAAACACCTTCGTCCAATCCACATCCACATCGTGCCAAGTACCACTCGCAATACTCCATTCTTCGGTCCGGATCATCTTCATTAATAGCATGGACTAATCTTGGAATGTAACGTTTCCATTGACAGCGCTTCAAAATGCGTTGGACAGACGATTCTGAAATTCTACCTCACGACTCGCTTGCCGCACAGATTTCTTGGACTTTGGTGATACGTTTCCAGTACTCTTTCTTGCTTTGTGGGGCTTGTCGATGTCCGTGGTCTTCCGGAACGCTTCTTGTGGACATTCTGAACAGTTCCATCGGCTTCAAACTTATCTCTAATTCGAGTGATGGTAAGTCGCGTTGGTGGATCTGTTTGAAACTCCCTCCTAAACTGTCTTTGCACTTCAACTGCGTTTTCACACTTCCAGTAGCATTTTAGAATGAATTTCCTTTGTTCAAAGCTTAGTCTGACTGCCATTATTAATTCTAATGGGTTTAACTTGGAAAGAAAGAAACATCAATTGAGCTATCAGCTGTTAAAGTGTGTATACATTTTTTTGGGACGCCCTGTATATAATATATATATATATACAGTATAATTGCATTGATCTTTTAAATCCTTAACTGAGTACAGTACTTGTATATACTCGCACATATTTGAGAGTCTTATTGTATATTGGATGGTTTTGACACCTAAACAGTGCCTAATTGTGCCTAGAAAGAAATGCCTTTTGGCTTGTGCGTGAGAATTAGAAAATAGCAAGATGAAATGGTGACATAAACACTTTATAAAGAAAGGATCACTGATAATAAAAAGAGAAATGATGTAATGAAGTTATGAGAGAGAAAGTAAAAAAAATATTAAGGAAACGCAAGAATGTTGAACATTTATTTAAGCATTTCGATGATAATTTCTTTGCTTATGACACAAAACGTTGATTTCCTTCAAGAAATTTTTGTTTTTAGACTGAAAACAAGCATAAAATGAGAACTCTATTGATCGCGAATTTTTCTAAACACTAAAGAGGAACCTCATTCTTGTCAATATTATGTATTTTGTCGCTACAGGGCGTTTTACACGACACACTTTCACAATATGGAGAATGGGCTATTTTGTGGTCAATGTCGTAACACCACTTTCGATCGATCAGCGAAGTTAAACGACACTGGGTCTGGGTTGTAGTTGGATGGGGATCGTCCTCTGCGTCCAGGTTATGTATAGCGACACTTGGTTCGAGCCCTACGTAAAGCTATAAGTCCCCTCCGTTGTATGATCTTAGATGTTGCGGAAGAAGTTCAACAATCCCATTAAACAATATGGAGGATGAATTCTTTCAGCGAAAGAAGCCACGCAATTGTGTGATATCTCTTTTTTTTCTTCTTCGAAAGAGAAAAAGGACTTCTCCACCAGAGGAAATAGTCTCTCCACCAAATCCTCCGTCAGAATCAGGAGTATAGGGATATCTTTCTTACAGTATGCGAAGCTCCTCTATGTGTACACTTTCTGAGGAGATGTAGAATTTCAAACAGTGTCTAAACATGCGTCAGTTTAAGTAAGGAAGATACTTATCAAACCCGCAAAGTACAATATTTCGGATACACGTTCACAGACAGATTTTTTCATAATCACCTTTTCAAGGGATCTACTGTAGATGTGCGTATTGAGACTATTTTTCTTTACCTTGCGTTTCTCAATAGCTTAATATTTATCAAGCAGAAAAGAAATAGTAGTCAAAACACTACTTTAGAAAAGTAGTGTTTTAGCTACCTTTTAAAAAAAAAAGAAAGTCTTGAGTTTCAATACTTTTATTTGAAAAAGTCTTAATTTCAGTTTTATGTGAATGTTAGCAAAGTTCCTTTAATTAGAAATGCTGAAGATTTTGTATACAGAAAGTGCAACTCTTTTGCATACAGTTTTTAATTATTTATTAACATCTACTCGTCAAGTGAGGTTATTATATTAAGGAAAATATTCAAAAGAATTTGTAAGGTTGGACGATTTTGTTTCTCCATCTTGAGTTTCTCTTTGATAGATTTTAGTCTCTGACAGATTAAGTGAGTTACGCTCGTGAGGTAAATGTCTCCGCGGAGGCCTTTTCCTCACTTTAATATTAGCCATTGAAAAGATCCCCAAAGCAAGACATCAATTTAACATTTGTTTTATTTCTAATTTATTACTTTTGTAAATTTAATTTAAAATAAATTTCCCTATGAGACCGGACTTATGGGACACCCTGTATATGTTTCTGATTACTTTAATACGAAGAAAATAATCTACATTTGAGTGATTGCAGCCTTGTTCTGAAATGGAGGATTTGTGAGATTTTGTCTAACCCATCTACAGGGTCCCTTCTGATGATTACGGCATCATCAATCTGTACAACTGGGGTTAAGGGTGGGGTCCTATTTCCTGAAACGCACCTTTATGCTAACTGTGAAATGACTTCATTCTGAAGTGGTATGGACCATGTTGGTATTCGTTAGATGGTATTAAGAGGTTATTCCTGTAACACAGACAAAATATTTGTTAGAAAATCTTCTGTAGGGTCAGGTCAGGTTAGATTAGATCTGTTCAGGTTAGTTTAAGTTAGAGTAGGAAAATATCGATCAAATGTTTAGTCGGTCATTTGAAGATAAGGTTTCTTTTGCTACTTATTTTGAGTTTCTCTGCATGGGAAGATTCCAGATGTACAGGAAATGGAGTTAATTAAGGCAGTTTACGAAAAGGATGGATTTACATGGTTCACTTATCCATTAAACCCGAAATCCAATGCTCTTACTATTGTTTATCTCTCTCTCTCTCTCTCTCTCTCTCTCTCTCTCTCTCTCCCTCAGAAAATCTCCATCTCACTGGGCATTACAGAAGCGATTTTTATGTATGTACAAAGAATTAAGTTTTGTTACATGGAGTTAAATCGCTAAACCCGAGTTCCTTACTGTGAGTTTCAACTGGAGACAGTGCGGAGGAGTAAGAGTGTTGAATAGGACGATGGCTAGAAACAGATGCAGTGGTACCTTTTCGTCCGTCATTCTCCCAAATATCCTTTAACTTCTAACACTTTCTATAGTAAAGTTACCGTTAACTGATAACCCTTGTAATGAATCTGGTTTAGCTGCGGTTAGTGAAAGGATTATCTCTTTTGCGGATAGGTACTAGGGGATGGGGACTGTTTCTGACTTTTTCGCTACAGCTTCGTGCTGAAAGCATAATTCCACGTCCACCTCACTCCAACTAAGTGTGAGAACTGGAGGTTTAGGCAAAGGATGAAGAAAAGAGTTTGTATAAAGAAAGGTAATCATTAGAAGAAAGAAAATAACAATAAAGGTATTGTTTAAACGAAAGGAAGATGAGTCACACTATCTTGGGATGAGTAAAACATTTGAAGGATAAATTGAACGTTAAAGACGAGATGAAAATAACCACGTGAAGGATTACAAAAAAGCCTTTTATAGGGACTTGGGTGCCCTGTAGTTTAGTGGTTACAGTGGCGGACTCTGAGTGGTGAGATTCTGGTGGTTCGCTTCCGCCCGCTGTCTCCTGGATTGGGTTGAATTGGCTGCTTACCCCGTTAATCCTCGGGCTAAAGGTGTCCCTTACTCCCGAGTCGTGGGGAAATGAGCTTCCTGGCTGTTACCTTTTATAGAGACCTACATACTGTTAATAATTATCAAAAATACCAACGAAAGGCATAAGTAAACAGCGTATTCTCATTAAATACAATTAATTCTAATTTTAGACCCGCGTTGCTATTATAATTTTTCACTGTAGTGAAACAACCCAATATAAATACTGATGTATGCCATTAATTTAAAGGAGTGACTCTGTCATATAATGAAAAGCTTATACGTCAAACAGTTTTTGTTTTTCCTTTTTAATTTGGTTTTTCTCTTATCTTTTATCATAAGTTCTCTGAAAAGGAATAAAGTTCAATTCGAAAATATTTGAAAGAATTATTTCCACTTTTCTTGCTTCAAATCACTTAATTTACATTTCAGGGGAGAGATCTCTGTTTTTGCTTAACTTATTACTACTACTACTACTACTACTACCGCTGCTGCTGCTACTACTATTGATAGTAATGGTAATATCCACGAAGTTCATTTCGCCACGATGTGGAGGTGAGTGTGCCACAAGGGTTACCTTCAGGGTAAGCAGCCAACTCAACCCAACCCAAGAGCCAGCGGGCGGGCGCGAGCCATACAACCATATAAACAATACGCAGCATCCCTAACTTAACAGAATCATCTGGTCCTCCTAATGTGATAGAACGTCAACAAGCAGCTCAACTCTGAAGTTTTAACTTCAGAGGGTTTAATCTCTTTACCCAGTTACTGAAGAAGTGAAGAAATGTAACTCTTATTAATCTGGTCTCAATCAAGAGAGAAACTGGGCGTTTTGCTCGGAACGACCCTATATAAATGGGCAGTGTGTTCTTGCACGGGTACGATGGAAAAAGAACTAAAGGGAACGATTCTCTTCTCCACCAAACACGCTTGGACTCCACGAGAGTATACAATATATATATATACATATATATATATACCTTTATACAGTGTATATATATATATATATATGTGTGTGTGTGTGTGTGGGTGTGTACAATATATATATATATATATATATATATATATATATATATATATATATATATATATATATATATATATATATATATCAGTAGCAGTTGATGATATAAGGCGAAGAAAAACAAAGGCTTAAATCTCGCTACCTATCAAATACAGAAGTATTAAAAATAAATTATTTCACTTTCAAAAATGTTTGCCATTAAATATGAACAATTTTTCATACCTTCTGAATCACAATTCTTGCTGAATGTCTGCAGAGTCAATTTTTATTTATTAAAGAGGCACTATGCTGAGTGCCACCTATACGATAACACGTAAAACAGACAGAGGGGGGTCTAAAGTGGCTCCATCCCTTCACGATGTCAACCCATAAATAAGGCAGAGTTACTGTTATGTGAGGATTAGATTTCCAATATTATATTTTTAATGTAAAATAATGTCATTAATTTTGTAGGATTTCTTTATAGGGAAATTTATCTAAATGATGTACATTATTAATTGTATAATGTCTAAAATGTGTTAACACAATACTCGAAAATTTATCCAGGACCATCTCTCTTAAGTCTAAACCCTGTTAGAAGATGGATTATTTACTTTGTGCCCCATTTTAAATTTGTAATTCCACGCAAATTTATTGGGTTATACGTTTCAGCGTAAATGTATAGCAATAAAAAGCTGCTATAATGAAGGTGCGTGAATTATACGTTTCGGCTGAAATATACACTCAAACAACTAACGAATGAGCATGAATTTTATACGTTTCAGCTGAAATCTGCATTCAAACTATTAATAAGAAAGTATGAAATTTATACGTTTCAGCTGAAACGTACGAGCAAACTACTTATAATATAAGCGCATGAATTTTATTGAATTTTATAAGTTTCATCTGAAACGTACAATCAAACAACTAACGAAGGAGCATGAATTTTATACGTTTCAAGTGAAACGTACAATCAAACCACTAATGAAGGTGTATTCAATTATGCATTCGAAATGCTACTAAAATTGGGAAGGACACGCTTTACAATCAAACGTCAAATAGGATTTCAAGTGAATGGGTTGCAAGATGACTGTGATAAATAGGTTGCCTCTTACGATTAACTGCGAAAACAATCTGTAAACACCGGAAAAAATAAGTCCCCCTTTAAAAGGAGAACTGAATCGAGCAAGAACCAAATACATTACAAACAACGAAATTGTCATTATTCCCCATCTAAATTTCTCAGACTGATTTGGTACAGCTTTTAGCCGGGCTGTCATTTAGTGTTCAACATACATCAAACTGCCCCAAGATTTTGCTGATATCATTTTACAATTTTTTTTTATTGGTGTATAAGTTCACTATTGCCATTTTTACCATAGTAATTAAGTTCCCATTTTTATAATTAACTATTTAAAATATGCAAATTTCATTAAGCAAATTTTAATTTTATAATTTATCCTTCTTTTTTTTTGTTTTTATTAAGCATTATTTATTTCCAACTAAATATATAATTGATAATATTTAAAATTATGCAAATTTTGTAAATTTTCATCTTGTGTTTGTTATTATTATTATTATTATTATTATTATTATTATTATTGTCGTTGTTGTTGTTGTTGTTGTTATTATTATTATTATTATTATTATTATATTATTACTATTTATTAATCCTATTACTTTTCTTGTCATTTTCACGTCTCTTATTTAATGAACAAAGTGAATCCCACTAATTTTGCCTAAAAAGCTTCCATGCTTCCAACGTCATATTCAGATTAGAATATTGTGAATATATTAATGTCATATTATTATTAAATATCTAAATTGTACAGGAAAAAATATTGAAAAATATTTTAAAACTCGGTCACTCATACTCGTATTTAAGATCTTTTCTGAATAAAGATCCTGTTTTGATTTTTTGTTTAGCATTTGTGAAATTTTATCATTAATTATAATGAATAGGTTTTATTTTACGATAAACATATAGATATAGAAACGGCATTTTTTTTCTTTATTCTTTTAATCACTTCGAAAACGCCTTCAAAAATACGTTCTGTTGAAGTTGTTTAATAAAAGATAAATTTAAATTTGAAATTAGATTTGGAAAAATTTGGTGCTCATGCCATGATTCAAATCTAATTATTGTTGATGAGCGTTATTTGGGGTTGAAAAGATTCGTGTGACGCATTAGTTTCCTCATATATATATATATTATGCACACTCACCCATAAGGAAAAATAAAAAGCGGTTCCAAAGTCTTTCGTGTATTCAACACTCAACAGTACACTTCGTCAGGGGTGAACATATGTGGTTTTTATATGAAACAAAAATGCCCACCACACTACAATTCGAACACGGGACTTCCCCACACGTGTTATTCCACCTATGGGACTCCCAGTGCTATACCAGAGAGATTTGAATTAAATGCCGCCATTACCTCGAGTGCCGGAGGGTTAACATCGTAAACCAAACCAAAACACCCGTGAAGAAGGTTATATACATAACCTCCTCTAACTCTAAGAAGAGTTATATACATATAAATACAGATACACGTATACATGCATACAAATATGATTTCAAATTATAACGTATCACTGAAATGGTTACTCGACAGGCGAAAATTATGTAACACTGAGAAAACAGAAGACTTCGCCCTCAGAATTAGAATTCGGGAATGTCTGTGCATAATGCGTTGCTAAGCTTACCAAGATGTTTATTTAAGTGAGACTTGAAACTGAAATGGGATGTTGCTCGTTTCATTAGTGTAGTAACGTTTTCCCATAGAGAGGGAGCCACCTGTATCACTGCCCTTCTAAGAGCATGAGATTGTCTCGTGCTTGATTGTATGTCGTCATTATTTCTGAGATCCATGTGAGGATGACGTTGATGGTTTGAAGGAAACTGTGACATCCAATGAGGAAGGTAGTCGCACGTAGCTTTGTACGTAAACGTTCAGATATCAAATTGCGTCTTCAAGTTTATATAAAGCCAACCTAACGTTTCGCTAGGATGAATTGCCTGATCTTTTTTCTTTCCACATCTACATTCCACAGCGGTTGCAACATTTTACTCATTATGGACCTCTTTTAGTAAAGTTGAGGAACATCTATCCCAAACGAGAGGAGTAGGATATGTAATTCATTACTAGACTCTTTACAATTAATGTTCTTTTCGCTATATTAAAACTGTTTTAGTTTTGGCAAATAAATTAAGGTATCCTTCGCTTTTCTACACACTGTATATGAGGGGTCCCGCCTCTTAAGGTACCTAAGCGCCAAAATTAAAATTCGTCGTCAGAAATCGCCTCCAAAGTTCAGCAATATCCTGGCAATAGTATCTCTGTTATTAATTGAGCTAGAACGTTCATGTTTGGCTAAATTAGAGTTCTAAGTATGCTAATGAAGATGTTGATGAGTTTTTGGAATAGATTTTCATATTTTATATTTTATATATATATATATATATTTTTTAATTTTTTGATTTTCTTATTATGCCGAACTTTGGGTGAACTTTTGGCTGGCGATAGAGGTGAAAAAAGTAGTTAAAAGTAGTTCGCTTCATAAGGTTTTCAACCATACTTCTAGTGTCGTAAGGTCATTATAACCCAAACCACGCGATAGAGGAAGGGTGAAAATAGTGATATCCATCAAAAACACGTTTTCGCCTGTGGTGGCGCTTAGGTACCTTAAGACGCGCGACCCTTCAATTTGCTCTTTCTATGTTTTATATATATATGCTCTTCAAAAGATACGTGTTTATTATTATTATTATTATTATTATTATTATTATTATTATTCAATAATCTAATACTATTACTAATATTAATGATAATAATAACGTAAAATCAATAGTACAGGGGCGTATCCAGAGGTGTGCTTAGAGGAGGGGGGCGCAACCTAGTGCCCAAAGGGTCATTCTTGAGCAAATATTGGACAAAAAATGGGCACTATCGTGTAGTGCCACGTAAAAACACATATATTACGAATCAAAATTTTACCTATTTGATTATTTTATAATATCTAGTATCTGGCAGCCAAAACATGCTCAAACGTTTGTATCATTTAAGATTTTAAAAATAAACATGAACAATTTCAAACTTGAGGTAAAATGAACCCGTTTATGATAAAAACTAAACTGGCGGTAATACACTCATCTTTTTGTAACAGTACTCATCATTTTCCCACCACTTTTACTTTACTTTCTTTTTACAGGAATTTTATGTCAGGGGGGGGGAAAGGGAGGCCTTCCGGGCGGGTAGGAAATCTGCCCCCTCCCCACTAAATACGTCCTCTGAAAAACCTCCGAGTTTGAGACAGATCTATTACTGTAAATAATTAACCGTCCATGTTATTAATTAGTTTGGGCTTCGGTGAGATTCATTTTAAATACAAATATAAAAAATACTAATTTTAAAAGAGTAAAAATAAAAATTTTAGGGAAAATAATTAATATTAATTGATAATTATGTCAATTATTTTGTTTAGATAAGAGTTTGACATACTCAATCGACACCATGACATGAAGTATGATATATATATATATATATATATATATATATATATATATATATATATATATATATATACGCATTACGCATTTGAAGATAGAAAAGGGGAATGAGGAGCAGCTACGGGGACGGGATAAGAGAAGGGAAGTTAAATGTGTTAAATGTAGGTAGGTGTAGTTTGGAAGAAAGTGTGAATATTTTTTTAAGGAATATGGCACCCAAATGACGGTGGATGTGTTTGGTGAAAAGAGTGCTGGAGGGAGTGAGGTATGAGGAACAGCATGATGGAGTGATAATCTAGCCAGTTTTTTACGTTAGAAACGGGAAGGATGAGTAAGAATAATTGAAGAGAGAGTAAATAATCACGGAAGTGTTCACGGATGATGTTCAAGAAAGGAGGAGTGAATATTTTTATAGTATATTTTTCGAGCCTTCTAAAGAAGACTTAGACGCCTGGCTCACAACAATATCGGATGAGCCGGGGGTACCTGGCTATGTGAAGTGGAAAGCGCGAGAAACCAACTCTATACTTCACCAGGCCAACTCAAGAGGAAGGGCAACAAACTTGACCTCCGTGAAATGAAGAATAATCGCACGGAACATCTGAAAGGCTGAAAAGTTATTAACAACAAATGAGAAGAGTGGAGAGCTGCTGGAATGGTGGAAGAGAGAAGAAGCGATGGTCTGGGACGGGAGAGGATTTCAGAGGAGGAAGAGGAGAGAGCAACAAAGAAATTGAAAATTGATAAAGAAGCCTCCGTAGTTGATGTTTATGGAGAGATGTTGAGTGTGTATTTTGGAATTGTTTAACCTTCCTCGTAGGAGCAAAAGTCATGTGGCGGAGGGGACCTGCAACTCCGAACCACGGGTCGCTACATCATCTGGATATCATTCTTAAATACTGATTTCTTCATGATAAAATATTACTGTGATCCTTCATCTGATTGTACGACACACAACAATAATCTACAGAACTGCATATGTATATATAGTGCCAACTTTATCTAAAACACCATCAAATCAATATACAATAATTTACAATACAATACGTTGGAGTCTGTAAAAAATATACTAAATGTACGCATGGTGTAAATAAATAACCCTGAAGCTATTCTTTTCATATTACTTTTCCTACTTTCCTACAAATCTTCCTTCACCACTCTTTCTTGTCAGAGCTGGTGGCGGAAGAAAAGCAATCATAATTATTCCTCCGTAAAAGGTTTACACGTTTGCGAGTATAAGTGTTGTATGAAGGTTTTCAGTATTCTTTAGTTTCATTTGTTTTTTTTGTTTTTTTCTAGCTTCCTCCTTGGCTAGTCTAGAGCGGATCGTAGCGTTTTTGTAAATATATGTGACTCCAACAACCTCTACATTGCGTGGTTCGATATTGAATCTCGATATGTACAAATATCCCAATGGATGAATAGCAGTTGAAATTTGCCCCGAGAATCTTCTTAATTAATTAATTATATTATAGTATTTGACTCAACATATACTGATTTTTCCGAAGAAGTAAATCTCGATGCTAAACACGCCTCTTCCTTCTTCAGTAAATTATATCAGCAGAATCGTTAACTATGACGTTATCATTAAGTTAAATATAAACCGATATTTTCCCTTGTTATCACGAAGAAAACTTACTAAAACACTGCCTTTAACAATACCACCTTCAGTTATACAAAAGTTATATGAACGATACTTCCTCGTTATTCCACCATACGGAACAAGCATCCCAGCTATTCACCAGAGATGAAAATGCATTTTTGTGCCCGTGTTTTTATATACGAGTACAGTACTTTTGATTGATACAGTGTTCTGTATAATATTATTTACAACCTTAATAGAGGAAGGAACATACAGATTAGTTATAAAGAAATTTCAAAAGTAATTAATTTAAATAATTTCAATGTCTTGAGAAGTCATCCAATATGAACACGAATAGAAGGTAAGAGAGCCATCTTGATTTGACAATGAAAACCTTCAACCGAAATGACATTGAACTAAAATAATTTGTACTAAAGAGGGTAGTCATCATTTTCAAAAGAAAAATAGTCGTCATTTTGAAAGAGTTTGTCTATACCGCGAGTAACAGACGCTTTCGAAAATATTCATCACTTTCCTTCGTAAATTTTATATTTAATCTAGATGATGACTTTGATTAAAATTCTCTAAAAACTGAGTTTCACGCAGTTTTCCCTTAAAAAAAAAAAAAGAAGTCATCTACGAAGCGTTTATATAATATAAAGGGAAAGAAAACCGAGGGGTTCTCCTGGATTCAACTCTCTTCGCAAAAACATAAAAACTTTTACCAACTGTGAAACCACAAAAAAAAAAATCTTTAACTGCCAGATTCAAAAATTCTGAGAAACTGACTATATTAATCCCAGAATACTGGTATCAGATTGAAAAGGGTTTTACAGTTTATATTACGGGTCTCTTCAACAAGAAAATTTGTGAATAATGACGCAACTTCGAAGTTTACCATGTAACAACTGTTCATACTATAAGGCGGATAGCCAGCTCTCGTAACTCAGTGGGTAACACCGTTTCCCAACAAGCTTCTAAGGTCGGTGGGTTCGATTCCCAATTGTGCTGATAATAATAATCTAGGAATTAGCGCAATGGGCCTCATTACTTGGCCTGATCGCTGTGCTAGTTTCTGGCCTTCCTGACTAATTATGATGTGGAGGATAGGTAAATTATTTTTAATTAGGCTTGAAAACTCCACAAAGAATCCAGCGGTAGCTCCTCATACAAATAATTTGTTATAATGACCTACTAAAAGATTTTTTGCTTTTAATTTTCATTAAAACTTGTTTATTTTTTCTTCTAGTGAGCTACGTTATAGCCACGTCGCAGCACCACTTCCCGTTAGGTCAGCAAAGTTAAGCAACATTGGGTCTATTCAGGGGTTTGATGGGTGACCCCTCTCCGTTCAGATGATGTAGCGACCCGTGGTTTGGATTCCAGGTAAAGTTGAAGGTTTCCACCGTCATATGACCTTAGATGTGGCGAAGGGGGTTAAAGAACCCCCATCAACCAATCATCTACTGTAGTTTGAGAACACGAGAGTAAGTGTCAATTTTTAATTCTTTGAATTTAAAGCAAGCTGATAAAATGTTGAATATTTTATTGATATAGTCGTTTTTTTATTAAGAACACCCCCCTACCCCTACCCACCCCACTTTTCTTTGTTGCGTTCGAAACAGTAATTGAGTTATTTCCTCTTAAGTTAGGTGAAACGTTAAAATCTTTGCGTCGAATCCCGCGCAAAAGACTTTAAAACTTTTGAAACTGTAATACAATTTATTATCTAAATGCTGAATATCTTTCGAGTGAATTCAGATGGTAGTGTTCTGTTATCATATCTGAAAGATTTGAAGAATTTTATCAATTTATGGAATATAATTAAAACATTTTAAGTTTAGGGGGTTTAAAATCTAAAACTAATGTTAGTACTTTTTCCGTCATTAGTTAGAACGTTGTTTCAATAGTTAAAACTAACAGTATTTTAATTAATTAATTAATTAATTAATTAATTATAAATATTTTAAATAATGACGAATAAAGTTTAACCTCATGTTACGGAAGGGAATCTACAGCTTTGCGTGGGATCCGAACCACGGGTCGCTACATAAATTGGACGCAAAAGACGGTCCCCCAGCCAATTATAAACCAGATCCAATGTCACTCAATTTCGCTGATTGACGGGAAGCTGCTTTACGACATTCGCCACGACGTAGCACTATTTTAACACAAACACACACACACGTAAAGCTTGCTTAGTCTTTACATAAAAAAATATGTATATTTGGGCATACATAGACTCGAAATCTGGTCCTTTTTGGTCCTTTTTAGCATGTAAAACTTGGTCGAACTAAATTCTTGGCAACTAAATAAAGTACACCCATTATTATTTTATATATGTAATGTATACAGTATATGTATTCATTGTATAAATAAACTATATATATATATATATATATATATATATATATATATATATATATATATATATTATATATATATATATATATATATATATATATATATATTATATATATATAATATATATATACAGGAGGTTCCACAAAAGTAAATAGATCCTTCCATATTATGTAAAGCTTTGCCTTTGTTCTTGAGGTCAATTATCATGGTGTCTACTTACATTTTTCAACCTTCTGTGGGTGTATATATATATATATATATTATATATATAATGTAAACCCACAAGGGTTGATGGTCAGATTAACTCTTCAATTTTCTCTGCTATGTTTCTTAGAGCATTGAGAGTTGTCAGTCCTGAATTTTTAGATTCCGAGTTATGCAATATCATGAATATTGGTACTGAATTATGTTATCCTATTTCATTTTTATATAACTGCCTTAGGAAAGCCAAGAATAGGTATTATAATAATGTAACTGTAAAGGAATTTAAGCGTAAAAATATCCTTAGCCTACCTTACCATGTTAATTTTCAATATCTTCCGACTTTACTTAAAGCAATTGGCATCAATATAGTCTTTAAGTATAATAATACTGTTAATTCACACCTAATAAAGAATAGCCCGGAAAATGTGGTTGGTTGTGTGTATTCGATCGGATGTACAAAATGTAACTCAATATATATAAGCCAAATGGGTAAAACGTTAGATATTAGGGTAAAACAGCATAAATATGCGTGTAGAACAGCAAATAATTCTAATGCATTGTTTAACCATATGTATAGATATAATCATAGTATCAAGTGGGATAGTTCTAAAGTGCTCGCTAAAAACAGAGATATAATTGAAAGAAATATTCTAGAATGTGAATTTATCCATTTTAAAAATAATTTCAATGGCAGTGCGGGAATGTATAAAATTGACAATATTCTGTTTAAATTCCTTTTGCCTCTCATTTAGTCTTGTTAATTATGTGCTAATCTTTTTGTTTCCGTCCCGCTGTATATATTTTGGGCATCTCGCCTGCTCCCTTCATTCCCTGACGAGGTGTACTTCTGAATACACGAAAGGCCTTGGAATCATTTTCTTTTTCCTTGTGGGTTTACATCATTCATTCATTTCACGCATTTAATTGTGAAATTCATCCCATATATATATATATATATATATATATATATATATATATATATATATATATATATATATTACCAATAAGCAAATGCATACAAGATAAAGTAAGTGAAGCTCAAGATCTTTTAGTCACTCTATAGGATTCATAGAAATTGGAAAATTCTCAAAAATAAAGTTTAGATTTGGGAATCCTCACACGAAGCCACGAATGAAATATTGGCTTCATAAATCTATCGCGAGTCAATGTTTCCATCCCAAACTGACACCATACGTAGGGATCCATTGCTGGAAACATCACTTGTGTGGAATGTATATACTAAAGATGAAGTAGGAAAGAGTTGGTTCCTTCTAACTGTGTGTATATTGGATACTCGTACGTCTGAAATTGTGACGAACGGAACGTTTCGTACGTCTGAAGTACGTGTGGTCGAATTGTTTACATTTCGTACGTCTGAAGTACGTGTGGTCGAATTGTTTACGTTTCATACGTCTGAAGTACGTGTGGTCGAATTGTTTACGTTTCGTACGTCTGAAGTACGTGTGGTCGAATTGTTTACGTTTCGTACATCTGAAGTGCTTGTGGTCGAATTGTTTACGTTTTGCACATCTTTGTTCGTTCTTTAGATTCTGTTGGTTTGACATCCATTGAATGATGTCTCATTTGCTTTGTTTCAGTAGTTTAAGTGGTTTTGTCTTTAGTTTTTCCTTTATTTGCAGAAGTACTTAACAAAATTTACTCATCAAAGATTTTAATTCTCCTCCGATACGTCCCGTTTAGCCGCCATATTGCCAACCAATAAAGTTTATATACTCTTCAATATTTTGAAATGTCTCAAATAGTTAACGTAAAATCTCAAAAAACCTTTAATTAAACTTAGGAAATTTACATACATGCCTATTTGTTTTGAATCATTTTGGTCCAGTTAAAAAAAGCAAGGCAGACAGACAAACAAACAGCTGAAATCATATACAACCGCGTACAACCTATATCTGGTACAAGATATTTCTTGTATAAATATAAAAAAGCAATCTATTGCCACACGACTCCTTATATCCTTTCAGTGTGTAAAAATTTTTATATCTTTGCATTTGTTATTGCTCGGAGTAACTCGAATAAGCCTCTTTTATTTCTGGGTAAAATTGGAATTCAACTTACGTTGCATTCATATTTCTTGCGTGGAAAAACTACCGACGTTACAACTTCGTTGCGTGTCGATTTCAGAGACGATTTTTGACTGTAAAGAGAGGACGTAAAATAAGGTAAACTAACTAAAATATACAAAAATATAAGTCGAAAGGGGATCGACGTATATAAGGGGAAGATACAGAACGGCGTAAACATAAAATAAGGAAAACCTAAAATTAAAAATTTGGTGAGCAGAGAGAGAGAGAGAGAGAGAGAGAGAGAGAGAGAGAGAGTTAAAACCAAGAAGATGATGAAAACGCAAAAACAGAAAATCCAAAAGGAATCGATCAGTAAATTAGGGCCGGTGAAGGACGTCATTACTACGAATTATCACCATCAGAGAGACTAAATGAACGTCTCTTCACGCCTCCAATTAACGGCTTTTAGTCGAGAGCAACGCCAAAAGTCTTTCGAGCATTTTATAAAAGAAAGATAAAGATGTGTATGGCACTATTCAGTGCCACCATGTACATTTGTCTTCATCTTCTTTTATGGAGCTGTATTATTGCATGCGAAACTATCGCCTCAAGCGTATCAACGTTGATTTGAAGCTTTTATTTTTGGAAGAGGAAAGGGAAGTGGGAACCGGTTTGGGGTTTAGTATACGGAACTACCCCTTTTTCAACGTGGTTTCATTGTTATTACGCAGAAAAAATAATAATTGGTTGAAACTACAAATTCTTTGACATCCGATCCAAACGATTATTTGAACCATTGAAGTTTGTTATACCAGAAAAATTAACATCTCTTCTGGAAGGTTAAATTAACCCCTTGGATTAATAGTGGAGCCGTTAATAATTTATTTATTTCTTGTAGACAAGTATTTTTCAAATGTACTGTATTTTTTCCGTATCATTGACATTCAATCAAAGTGTGCATACCTCTACTGATAAAATAAGATGAAAGTCACAACCAGCACATAATTACTACTCTTACTAACTACTACTATTGCTCTTACTAACTTTTACCAATACTACTGTTACTACTATTTATACTAGTAATAATAATAATAATAATAATAGTCTAATAATAATAATGACGAGGCCCAGTTAAGAGATCCAATATAAGTTGTAATATCGCTTGAAATATTGCATAGCGTTTCAATATCACAAAATATTATTATTATTATTATATTATTATTATTATTATTATTATTTTTATTAATTGGATTATGATTAAAATTCTTTTTAAAAGAGAAATATATTTTTTTATTTTGGAGCAAAAACATGGAATTCGACGCGAAAATCTCAATTTTTTAAAATGTAATATTTTTTCCGAGTTTATTTTGTTTCATTTAAAGATTTCCTTTTTATTTAAAGAGTACCGATTGAATTTAAAGGTAAGCCAACGCGCGCGCGCACACACACACACACACATGTTCGCATCTCCTTTTAAATCCATATATCTAAATAACAAATTAGCTAAACATAGTTTAATGTAACCTGACTTTAGTGTTATTGTACAGAGAAGACGTGATGAGTGTTTGGGACGCAATTGAGGGCTCAAACGGTACTTTCTGTTAAGTCATTAAAGAGTGAGGTACTCGCTAATCAAGCCTAACCTAACTTAACCAAACCTTAACTAATCAGGACTAACATTTTTTTTTTTCGACAATAAAAATTTATATAATTTTTTAATGTTCACACACGTTATCATACACGCGACTCCACTTATACCCAGTTGTCCACACACACACACACACACACACACACACACACAGATGCGTGATGTTGGTGTACATTAAAAAATAGTAATTAATTTATTTATAAGAAAATTCATCTGCTTTTTTTTTTTTTTTTTTTTTTGAAATTTAAACAATGGCGGAAATGCGATATTTTTAAATAAGATTGCACCATGTCTATTTTTACCATATATTTTGGTGAAAACCAAAACTATCAATATTGGCGTCTGTTCGAGAGAACGCTAAGCTCGTAAGGTGGATTTACGAATGTGGATCAATCATTACAGCCCAAACAAGAATTAAACGAACCAGCACCGCGCAAAAGTCTTATCGGAGTGTGGATAGAGAAGTCCACTGTAGAAGGAAGCGTCAAAAAAGGGAACTCACCCGGTAGACCTAGAAATCCTCCAGAAGGAATCAATACTGTTCGCAAAGCATTCCTGAGAAGCCCTGAGAAGTCGATAAGGAGAGCAGTAGTTGAATTCAATATTCCATACACTTCTGTGCCTAAAATCCTAAACAAAGCTTTAAAATTCAGGTCCTACAAAATACGGGTTATTCATCAACTGCACGAGGAAGATTACCTAACACCCGTCAAGCATTTATCGAAAAGATTGAAAGTGATGATCACTTTCTTTCAAATTTCATTTTTAGTGATGGGTAACTTTCCATAACTCTGGTAGATTAAATCTCCCTAACTACAGGATCTCGGAGGAACAAAATCCAGGCGAAAACTTTCAAACAAGAGAGAGATTTACCATAAGTGAATGTTTGATGTGCTTTATCACGCGGGGGTCGCATTTACGGGCCTTTGTTCTTCGAAGACAAGCCCGTTAATGGGGAATCTTATCTCAGAATGTTAAAAGGGGGTTCTCTGTTACTTTTGTACGACAAATTCCACGTCTTTTGCAACATGCAGTGTTTCAGCAGGATGGTGCACCGCCTCATTTCGCTAGTATTGTGCGTATGTTTCTAGACAAAACCTTCCCAAGACGGCAGAATGTCCGAGAAGGACCTACAAGATAACCAACTCGTTCTCCGGACCTATCTCCTTTAGATTTTTAGTTTTGAGAATAAATAAAGACGACCGTATATCATAACAAACCAAGGGATATTAATGACCCGAAAATGCGCATTAGAGATGCCCTAACATCAGCTCCCAGAACTGTTCTGGATAATGTTTTCACTGGATTAGAGCGTAGATTTCGTTCAAATAGCGAAAATGATGGAAGGCATGTGGAGACTTGCTAAGTATCAGATATAAAACTTGAAACATTATCGAATCAAATGCCTTTTTTCAATTGTCCGAATGTAGTCTATCAATTTAATAAAGAGTTATTACAGTTTTTGTTGCACCATTCATTTAAATACACCATATATATATATATTCAAAACATAATAAATTAAGTTACTTTATTACACATAAATTGTAATTTCTAAATATAAAAAAAAAATACAAGTCTGCTCCTATAGTAAAGTATTTTGCAAATAAAAATTATAAACTTTGACTACGAGTATAATTTAGGGACAGAGTTGTAAACTCTTAGGATAATGCAACCCATGTTTCATTTACTTCTTGGAGTAATATACAGGGTGGCGCAAAAGTCGCACACCTTAGGAATTTTTTTTCTTTCTTTTAGGTAGGAGATGGCTGCGAAATTAACAATAGACGAGAGGGTGAGCTTGGTTTTAAAGTATGGAATACCAGATACAATACTACAAATCGATGGATCGGTATAGAATTTAAATTCTGTAGCGGCTGATCGATTCATAGTACCTGGTATTCCATACATTAAAACCAAGCTCACCTCTCGTCTATTGTTAATTTCGTAGCACTCACCTACCTAAAAGAAAAAAAATAATATGCTCGTATTATAATCAACACTGAAAATTCCTATTGTGCGCGACCTTTGCGCCACCATATATATATATATATATATATATATATATATATATATATATATATATATATATATTAGAACCTGGCAATGTGACCATTTCTGCATAGTGACCACCCGACTAAAGTGACCGCTTTTCTGCGATCCCTGCAAAATTCATATATTTACAGTGTAAATTTTTTTCAGTATAGCGACCACCTACATATTGTGGAAAGTAACCGGTTTTACTCAGCTAAAATGATTTTTGTTTAGAATTTAATCTGTTAAAGTGACCGTACGAGTTCAATTAAACGCAGTGGTTTTACAACTTAATCCTGTTCTCACTCATACTTAAAATTTCTGGAAAAATGTTTCAACAGTTCAAAAATAGGAAGTTAAAACGAGTCAGTTTCAGTACAAAATTTACATAGGCCTGCGAATGAGAATTTTGTAAGAGTTGTTTTCTTACTAATAACTGATTTTATATAATTCAACTACGCTGATTTCGAATAAGGTGTCCACTTTTTTCTATCACGTAAGGATTTTCTGCAAACTGGAAGGGAAAAAACAACAACATAAATAAATATTATTTATTTCAATTTACATTAGGTACCTATTTCGCTTTGTTATACTAATTACAAATGAAACAACTTTAAAAAGAAAGAAGACTATTAACGTCAATTACATATTCATCTTTATTTGTCCCGAGTTTTCTTGCGAGATCTATGCCTTTCAGTCTCGAATGTACGCGCTGCTCCTTTTCTTTTATGTAATAATTCTGGAGTATCCCGTTTCAACATCCAGCAGTAATCAGCCATCATGCTGATGTCCCACCTTCCTTGATATCTCTTCTCCATTTCTTTGATGTCTTGGTGAAACCAAAGCATTTATAAGCATTTATAGGCAATAGTTTTTAATCAATATTTAATAAAAATTACTTACATATGTAATATGAAATATGACATTTTGTGAAAAATCTGTACGTGATGACGAAAAATTATTATTATTTTCGGAATCAGCGTTCAAAAATTATTATATAAGTGATGAAATATTTCGGACAACAAAACCATCGCAGGCCTGTGAATTATTTGTTTTTTGAAAATTTGTGGTATAATCCTATTTAGAGCTCTAGTACGGTCAGTTTATTATTAGCTCTCTTCAGAGAGAGATTTTTTTCTAAAGTGACCACCTGCCTAAAGTGATCACTTTTGTCTGACCCCAATAGTGGTCACTTTAAGCATGTCTAAGATGTATATATATATATATTATATATATATATATATTATATATATATATTACATTTGATTACAGTGTTTATTTTTAAACTGTGAACCCCGCGCAAAGGGAAAAACATTGCATTGTCTCAACGAAATACATACATTGTTTATTATTTATCAGGTTTGTTCAACCATACACTGACTCCATTAACATGCATATTTTTGTGTAACACTCAAATTTTTAGGGCATTTATGACCACATTAAACATTTTGATTAGTTCTGGAATAGCAAAATGTTATGTGAATATTTTCAATTGCCCGATGAGGACTTCAGTGTAAACCGAAAGTTTTTGCTTCTAATAAATCCATATCCTATTGTTTTACTTTCTATGCAACATATGATGGAAAGGTCCTACAATTTTACGTGGGATCCGAACCACGGGTCACTACGTAATCTGGACGCAAAGGACGGTCACCCATCCTGCTATGACCCAAACCTAATGTCGCTCAACTTTACTGATCGACGAGAACTGCTATTACGACACTGGCCACAGCGTAGGCCTAAACAGAAAGCCGGATTTTGTTCACGAGAACGCTTTTCTTAACAAAAAAAAAAATACATTTTATTCAACAAAATATTTTTAATCTTAATTCAACACAAATTAATTCTATTGAAATTTTCTGTACAAATTATGAATGTGTGAATGTGACAAACCCTCTTTTTTCAATTTGCATTTTTTTCAGTTTTAATTTTTTTAAATTGCACATTTTTACTCGTATAAGTTAATAAATGGAAAGTTTTAATTGCACATTTAAAAAGTTTAACCTTTGAAAATTAAAATTATTGATTTAAATAATGAGGTTAAATTTTTTATGCGGCAAATTCAGCATTATAGTTTTTTAGGCATTTATATTTGTAAGGAATGAAGCGTAACTATAGAACAATTAAATGGCGAAAAAACGTACACTTAACTTTATTAGAAATCCACATTTTAGGATTAATCTATTTATGTTTGATAAATAAATGTAAAGTCTTGTTGGTTACTCGTTCAGTTTAGCTTTTTCAACCACGGTTACTGACCTGATATGAAACTCTGTGTTACACACACACACACACACACACACACACACACACAGGTTTTGTTCACTCACAAATATAGCATAAATAATATTTCTTTATTACAGTTTTCAACAAATTAATTTTTCATCAAAATGATTCAGTGTCTGAATTTTGTTCAACTGGAATTGTTTGTCCTTTTAACATAATGGAAATTCTACGATTCGAGTGAAAATTGCTTTTAACATAACAAATTCATTTGGAAATTTAACAAAACCTTGGTTCTTTGTGTAGTTAACAACGTATTTCATTGTATTTTTTTCGGCGAGTGTTTAAATTAAAGCTTATCAGATGAGTTTGAACAGATATACTGTCTCTGAAACTTTTAGTTTTTGACATAATTGCAGTTCCTTTGTGGTATAAAGTCGGAAAACAGTTCGATAAATGTCGTTTTAAACATTTATTGACTTCTTTATAAATGTGTTTCTAAGCATTTCTTGTATGTAATCATTAGCTGAGAGTAATTAGAACTACCATCTTAAATACCTGGAAAACGTTAAATGTTTATTTCTCGTTCCCGAGTACCCATCGATTCTAGAGGCTTTCTAGAACATTTCAGTCAGTCATTCGATAACTGGAACACTCTAGAAAGACTCTAGAATCGAAGAACACTTGCGGATGGCTTTGATTATTGTTTAATAATGCTTAGGTTCTTTTACCATTCTTCGTAACGTCCAAACAGGTCGTGTGATGGAGGGACCTACAGCTTTATGTTGGCTCCGAACAATCAACGGATCACTACATCATCTGAAAGGGGAAGACGGTCCAAGGGCGGATCTAGAGGGAGGGGGGTCAGCGACGTCTGGACCCCCCCCCCATCTCAATTTCTTGAAAGTGCCCTTTTTTCAAGTGCAAGTGCCCTATTTGAATGCTGTGTATTCATCTGAAAACAAATTTTGTTTTTGTAAATTGATCATGGTTATTTTATTTTATTCAAATTCTATTTTGAGTCTTTATTCGTATACATTATACTTTCAAATTTGTAGTTGTAATCGTTTTCATAGGTACCCTTAGTACTGGTGCAGCCATATCACTATTTTTATCTTCATCTTATTCTGATAGTTCTTTTAATTGGCAAGACACTTGTAATGGTTTGAAAATTTTTCTTTCATAACTGTCGTACCCAAATTAGATTTTTATTTCGTATCATATGTGACTGACACTGATCTAACAAAAGAATATAATTGATTTTACACTCCCTCGTTGGTGGTCTGTTTTAAGAAAAACTTTTAGTATTGTGCCCTTTTTATTTTAGGGGGGCCCTTTTTTCTTTGGACCCCCTCTTACTGAAATGCCTAGATCCGCCCTTGCGGTCACCCATACAACTAGTGAACAGACACAACGTCGATTACCCTCGTTGATCTTATGGAAAATGGTGTTGAACTCCTGTATAAAGTAAGCCTTAACGATATAAAAATATCCTCTAACTCAGCCAATCCCAACCTGTAATATACAGTTTGCTATTGATAATTACGTTACTAATAATGTACAGGGCGTCCCAAAAAGTCCCAATCTGTTTCTGTTAAGGAGTGAAGAAGAAACAGATTGGGATTTTGTAGATAAACAACCCGCAAGCTTTCAGACTATGGTACTTAGAAAATAATAGGGGTGCGTTGAACCTAAAAAGGTTGGTAACCCTTAAACCAAATGAATTTTCCTCAAAGATTCAAATATTCGTTTCACAGTAAATTGGTTACTTCAACGTTCAACATTTTTACTATAATAAATATTCCAATATTAAAATCGCATTTTGTGTAAAGCAATCTCTGATTGGTTTTCCATCTGCAAATGTGATTTTCAGTTATTAGGGTTGTAACAACTTTATGAAGTTTTAGCATAGAAACTTCTCATGTATGCAGTGAAAACTTTCATTTACAATTATTCCTACTATCAATCTCTGCTCGTAATTATTAATTCTTAATATAAGTTTAATATTAAATCCAGATGAGATCTGGAAACGCTATTTCATTATTGCTTTGCTGTGGATGCTGTTTAATTAATTTCGTGCTCTTAAGGTCACATAAATTACATACTTTTCAGTTCGATTTTGAGGGAGGGGGGAGGTTAAGTGTTGTTATACTTGTGTATCATTTTCTTGTTCTTTTATTTTCTTATTTCTTGCGTATTTTAAATCATTTTATCTCTTATCAATCTTACGTGGAAATGAATGTAGATAAATGATAAAAGAGTTTGTCTCATGTGGGAATTTTACACGGGAAGGCAAGAATGATAAAATTTGCTCCCAAACTACTGCTTACTCCACGACGTAGTTTCAATATTGTTTCAATGGATGGATTTCCTGTCTTTTATCAGTCTCAATATCAGAAAATGGTACCTAGGTCTTATTTCTGTTTTTATTAAATATTTATTCCGGTGACAACCTATTCATATCGTTTTCAATGGTTTTCACCTCCTCTTTCTGACAAGTTCACTTTTGTGACAAACACCACACACACACGCACACACACACACACACACACACACACACTCTGGATGGTGCAAAAGTAGATATACAGTTAACCTTGGTTTAGCTTCCGCCCGAATTGTTCATTCTGACAAAAGTCAAGCTTCATCACTCCATTTTAGACCTACAGTTTAACGTGGAATCTGAACCACACCCCACCAGCAGCCCAGCGTCTTAACCACTCGGCTACCCAGGGTACCCATTTATCTACCAATCAATTTTTTTTTTATTGTGTAGAACAAGGGTTCCTAGCCTTTTTTCGGCTGCGTACCCCTCGATGGCTTGGGCAAGTGACCCGTACCACCCCCATACTCAAAATTGCTCAAAAGACGGTGTAGCCACTACACTGTCTTTTGAGAGTACATTTCCAGGTGAAAGTTAGTTCGAAAGTAGGATGTCGCGTACCCCTGGGAAACTTCTCGCGTACTCATGGGGGCACACGTACCCCCATTTGGGAACCCCTGGTGTAGAAGGATGAACAGCTGGGTTTTGCTGCGCGCCGCCTACCGTCACCGGGTCTCGATCCCGGGGCCGATGGATTCATAGTCAGCGAGGTTTTTAGTACTTTATTACTACTGTATACCTAGATTTGTACCACCCTGTATTATATATAATTCCTAAAAGTATGGCGAGGTTTTTAAACGATTTTACTTATTATCTAAACAGTTTAAACTATTAAGGAAATAAATAAGTTACAAATACATATAAATAAAAAAAAAATCCATTATAAACTTTGTCATGACCTTTGAACTCTTTTACTGGAAATAAAATCGATTAAAAATAAGAAATAAATAAATAAATAAATAAATGACCTGCCAACGATGGATGCTGCTTTTGGCTACTTTTTAGCCCACTTCTTGACTCGTAGCATTGTCGTCAGCTGTACCGTTCTTCAGTGGCTCAGTGCTTCTCGAAGCGTCGAAGGAAGTAGATGTTTCGCTGGTGTTCGTGTATCCACGTGCGTATATTTAGTCTTAACAGAACTGTTTCCGTGAACAGTAAACATTACTCTCCATTACAGTTCGTATATATATGAATACAGCTTAAAATACTTAAAAATAGGAGTGGATATTCTTCACTTATAACCAATTTTAAGTATTTATTCCAAATATTTACGAAGATTCATAGTGAAACCCGTTCGGAGAGAAATTCTATTAGTATTTAAGTGACGCTAAGAAATTAATAAAAGTCTTGGGATTAGTACTAAAAATGGGTCATTTTACAATACAATTACTAAAATAGCTTAAACTAGTAAACACTAAAACAGAATTAGTTAAAAAGAAAGTAAATATAATTCTAATAATTGATATTAACGAATAATTAACCACATATATTTGTACTAAAAATAATACATATACATAAGTTATATATATATATATATATACGTATATATATATATATCTTAAAAATAATAAAATATTACTTAAATTAAAATAACCAAGAAGTAAAGGGGAAAAAAATGGTTTAAAATAGGATTAAGTAA
>JAJOZX010003832.1:100000-172500 GCA_023014485.1 Bathynomus jamesi
TAATAAATTTATTTATTTATTTATTTATTGTTTTTTTTGTTGTTTTTTTTGTTTTGTTTTTTGGACTGGTGAACTTGTATCCTTTGTGACAAACAAATATTCAGCTGCGAAACTAAAGCCAAAAGGTTAAAGAACCAAATATTCAACACTTTTAAATAAAACTCTCGTTAATTCTTCTCTTAGATGTCGAATACTAATCAATAATTGAATCAACATTTCAAAGAAGGATATTGACCCTCTAAACTGTAACCATATCGCTGAGCACCTCGAAACGAACGTATAATGGAATATATTGAAACGCAGATTGCGATCGACGAACTTCATAACTAATAATGAAAAATGTCGGTATTTAAAAAAGGGGTTCGGAACTTGGTTCATCAGTACTTCGGATGACGTGCATGTCATTGGCTTCGTTGGGAAAGAACAATTCTCTTCTCCATCAATCTTATTTAAAGATCTCGGGAGCCAAGCATTTGATCTTCCTAAGAAGACGTTGATTCTCCGGGAGAGTTCACATACACACACACACATATATATATATATCATATATATATATATATGTGCGGTTGTGCAGAACACGTCTTGCAGTGCCATACAGTTGATCGCGGCAGTGATACGATTTCGCAGAGCCGCAAGTCCCTAATCTTGCCTCTGTACACCTTCGATCTGACGAATTCCTTTTCGCAAAATTGTATAGCGAAGTCTGTTCCCATCTATGCTTTTCCACCGTCCGGAAAGCGTTCATTGAGTTAGTCACGTACGACGATAGAAAGACGAGATGGACCCCCATTTTATAAAGGCAACAGTCTCCAGGATGCCATTAGAGGGGAGTCTTGGATCAAAGAACTGCTGTAGCATATCTGAATAATTCTTGCCCTCACCATGGGTTCGTGGAATATAAGTGACCCATATAACTGTGTTTCCGTTATCTACAACCAAACATTTACTTTCGGACTCTCTCTTTCCTATTCCTGCAGTGCGTGTGATTGTATATTGGCTCATGTGCGGCAGTTATGCTTGGTCACTCTACCGCTGAGTTGGAGATGTGGCGATATGGGAGGTAGCCTCGTCGTTGAGAAGTATATGCTCTTGCACATTCTCATCTTTTTACAGTCTCAAGAAAGTCATGACACCTGGCGACTCGTGCTACGTAATCTTCTTCATGCAGGCGGTGTACGTACGACGTAGCCCTACGACCTGAACGTGAAAGACACGTATTTTGAGATGAAATCGCGCGAGATCTTATGCAGTGTGGATGGTGTCACGCTCACTTCAGACGATACACGTCATACGGTCTTTGTTGAGCTACGTTAAAAAACTTCACTGACAGTGCGACATTTTTTTCCTCGAATACGCCCGACTGTTTACAAAGATTCTGTGCTGAAGAATTTGTTCACCAGTAAACGGATGACGACATCTGTTGAACCAGATTTTCTGAATTCCCGTACAAATCTCTCCCTTACTTCTTTTTCCGACGATCCACGGAGAAAAAGGATAATGACGTCAATCCTCTAAGAACGTGTCAGCATTTTCACTCCTGTTACGTACTAGTTGGGTGTACCTGATAGAAATCTGGTCGGAAATAGAAATATGTCATTGAAAATATATTAAATACATATAATGTGTATGTTGCTTAAAAAACATTTTCCAACAAAACAGATTGAGACTTCATAAATACTATATGCAGTATATACAGGGTGTCCGAGAATTATCTGTACAATTTTTGGCTGTTATTAAAAGTCAACCATGAAGTGTAGAAATTCCAGTGTTGTCCCATTTTACAGAGAATCTCATTAAGTTTTTTCTGATACCACGTTTTGACAAGTTTTTAGAAATGTACGCGGGTGACAGACATTGATGATTTAAAAGCAAGAATCACAGCTGCTATTGAGCTAATTGATGTGGATATGCTGCAGCGTACATGGCAACATTTGGAGTATCGATTGGATGTTTTGCGAATCACTAATGGTGCACATATCGAATGTTTGTAACAACGTTACTTTAATAAAAGAAACTTTTGAAAATACAGATTCTAAATAATCTTGTTTAAGAATTTTACGTGTGTTATCAAGAATTTTATTAAAAGATGAAATTGTACAGATAATGTTCGGACACACTGGAATTTCTAAAAAACTTGTCAAAACTTGGTATCAGAAAAATCTTAATGAGATTCTCTGTAAAATGGGACAACACTGGAATTTCTACACTTCATGGTTGACTTTTAATAACAGCCAAATATTGTACAGATAATTCTCGGACACCCTGTATATATATATATATATATATATATATATATATATATATATATATATATATATGGGATGAATTTCACAATAAAACACGTGAAATAAATGAATGAATGCTGCAAACCCACAAGGAAAAAGAAAAAACGATTTTCTTTTTCCTTGTGGGTTTGCAGCATTATATATATATATATATATATTATATATATATATATACATGGTGTTTCAGGAGGAAAGGTCAATACTTGGGGAGGTGATAGTATCGGTCATTGTGAGAAAAAACGTTCATATGAACATGTGTCTAATTCTGAATGGTTACGGAGATAGAGCTGTTTGAATCTGATGCGCGCGCAGCTCTTCCTCCCCCTTCCCTCCCCTATAACCTTGAACCATGTAAGCTGTAATGTAAGCATGTAACATAAGCTAATCGACAGCTGACTGTTGTGAGTGACATTGTTTGGTGTTTGAAGCAGTGTTAAGAATGCCACATACCTTCACACATGCCGAATATGCAGATATGGTGTATGCCTACGGTTTTTGCGATGGAAGGGCAACAGCTGCTGTTGCAGAATACCGTCGACGGTTTCCGAACCACAGAATTCCGGATCGAAGAGTGTTTACCAGGGTTTTCAACACATTTCCCAGCGCTCATGTTTCATCTGAATGTGAAGGTCAACAAGATGTGGATGAAGTGGAAAACATTCTTCAGTTGGTAGTCCTACTACTAGCTCACGAAGAATTTCTACACGTCTCAGTGTACCACACACAAGAGTATGGCGAACATTACGTGAGGAAGGCTTGCATCCATATCATGTACAACGTGTACAACACCTTTAACCAGGAGACGCTGCCATGCGACTGGAATTTTGTCATTGGGTAAATGCTAATCGCCGATTGCTTCGATTAATACTGTTCACCGATGAAGCTACTTTCACCCGTGACGGTATCAACAACATTCGTAACTCTCATCGGTGGTCAGACGAAAATCCAAATGCCACTGTGGAAACAAATTTTCAACATCGCTTCTCTGCCAATGTGTGGTGCGGTATCATCGATGATCAGCTGATTGGCCCTGTTACTTTAGAGAATCGTCTTACAGGACAAAGTTATCTAGAATTTCGGCAAAATGAATTGCCAGGACTACTGGAGGATGTTCCTTTGGCTACACGCGCTAGTATGTACTTTCAGCATGACGGAGCTCCTCCCCATTCTACCCGTCTGGTGATGCAATACCTAAATCAAACTTTCCCTGGTCGATGGATAGGCCGCGGTGGTCCCATTCAATGGCCACCAAGGTCTCCAGACCTCTCTCCGTTAGATTATTGTTTGTGGGGGTGGATGAAAAGTCAAGTTTACAAAAGAAAGGTGGATACACGAGACGAATTGCTCGCGCGCACTTTGGATGCTGCTGCCCGCATAAAGGAACGTCAAGATCAACTCAGACGAACAACACGCGATCTTCGCACACGAGTTGCAAAGTGCATTGAGGTTGACGGTGGGATTTTCGAAAACGTATTGTAAACTGTAACAAATTTGTCATTTCTGTATCTGATACCATTCAAAATGCCAATGTTTAAACATTAAATGTTAGAAACAGTAATTGGTTTCTCTTTCTTGATTACCATTAACAATGTTTTTGTATTTGTAGATTCAAACAGCTCTATCTCCGTAACCATTCAGAATTAGACATATGTTCATATGAACTTTTTTTCTCACAATGACCGATACTATCACCTCCCGAAGTATTGACCTTTCCTCCTGAAACACCCTGTGTGTGTGTATATATATAGATATATATGTGTGTGTGTGTGTGTGTGTGTGTGTGTTACGCGCAAACGATCGATTGCGCTGCACAATCGATGGATCCATCGTTCGCGCACACATCGATCGATCACTGCGCAGACGATGGCCAAAATTAACTTGCGCGATCGATGAATAAACATATCGCTGTGATTTGAACATTTCTCAGCACTGACATTTTGACATGTTTAGTTGAATTCCTTGGGTGCAAGATTAGGTTAGGTTAGGTTAGATCGATGGATACAGTGAACAAACATATACGAACAAAACCACACCACTGACACTGAAAGTGCAAAAAGTCAGGGCGAATATGTAATATGGGTGACCGTAATTTGTGGATGGCATATTTAGTTCACCGATAATGAAATGTTAATGAAATGGCTAACCTAACCTAACTTTGTACCCAAGCAATTCAACTGAGCATGTCAAAGTGTCAGTGCTGAAAAGTGTTCAAATCACAGCGATATGTTTATCCATCGATCACGCAAGTTAATTTTGGTCATCGTCTTCGCAGCGATCGATCGATGTGTGCGCGAACGATGCGATGGATCCATCGAATGTGCAGCGTGATCGATGGATTACGCAGCTCGGTCGTTTGCACACACACACACATATATATCCTTTTAATTTGTGTATAATCCTTGTCCATCTGGAGGGCAATCATTTAGAAGATTTTCTTTATTATCTTCATAAATTGAGCAAAGAGGACAGACACTGAGAGAGAAAGATTCTCTCCCTCTCTCTCTCAATTCTTGTCCCATATTTATTAATATTATTGATGATCTAAGATTTGAAATATCACCATTGTTATATATATATATATATATATATATATATACACACACCAGGGTGTCCCATAAGTCCGGCATCATAGGAAAAATAATAAAAAAAGGCAAAACAAAAGCTTTTATTTACAGAACGTGCTCAATATGTCCACCATTGTTTTCAATACACAAATTCAGACGTGATACCCAGTCAGCAAGCACACGGTGAATGATGTCAGGAGTAATGGTGTTACATGCCCCAATAATGCGCTGCCGCAAATGTTCAACACTCCTAATTTTCTCTGCGTATACCAGCGCTTTCAAGTGGCCCCAGAGATAAAAATCTAGTGGCGTGAGATCCGGGCTTCTAGCTGGCCATTCCACAGGCCCTCGACGTCCTATCCAAGGACCAGGAAATTGTTGGTACAGGTATTCCCTTACTTGGGTTCTGTAATGTGCAGGAGCGCCGTCTTGCTGGAACCATGTTGGGAAATTTCCTTCTTCGTTCAAGACACTGGGAAATGCTTCTTCCTTGAGCATACGTAGGTAGGTGCCTCCAGTGACATGTTCATCGAAAAAGAGGGGGCCTATGATGCGATCCTTCCAAATGCCACCCATACCATCACCCGAGATGCACCTTGTTCCTTTGAAGAGGTATACCAGTGAGGGTTGTTTTGAGACCAGTAGCGGGTGTTCTGTCGATTTACCTCACCATTTCCATAAAAAACAGCCTCGTCACTGAACAGAATGGTGGACGGAAAATTGCCATCCTGAGCATATTGTTCCGTAGCCCATTCACAAAATTCCATCCGCCGGTCGGGATCATCTTCGCTTAATTTCTGTAGGATCTGAAGTTTATATGGATGCCATTTGTGAGCCTGAAGAATGCGATGGATGCTACTTTTCGACACTCCTGTCTCGGCGGACAATCGCCGAAGAGACTTATTGGGACTTCTGTTAAAATGAGCCAGGATAGCAGTCGCTGTATCATCGTCAGTGGACCTCCTTGAAGGTCCACTGCGTGGTTTATCTTCTATGGATCCTGTTTCCTTAAACTTTGCAACAAGTCTGCTAACACAACTCTGTTATTGGCTCGCGGTCTGGATGCAGTCTGTTAAATTCAGCAGCGGCCTCTCTTTGACTCCGATTTCCTATGAGTAGAATTATCTGGATTCGTTCTTTCTTGCTCACAGATATGGCCTGTAGAAAGAGAAAAAATGAATTATGGTTTGTAGAAATAGAAAAATATGAATTTCTCCTATGATGCCGGACTTATGGGACACCCTGTATGTATATACACACAAAAGGAGGAGACTGTAGGCATCAATCGACCAGGGAAGTGCTCTAGGGGGACGTTAGGCAGGAGACGGAGTGCTGGCACTCCCGTTTCTCCTGTCACTGTCCTCCTTAGCTGATTTTTTTTTCCGTGTCTCATCTACTGTACCTTGTGAGCAGTCCAGTTTGCTCTCAAACACATGCTTCTCCTTCTATTCTTCACTACACATACATACATACATTTTACACACCACACAATCTTTTCAAAAAAAAAATATATATATATATATATATATATATATAGAGGGTGTTCCATAAGTCCGGCATCATAGGAGAAATTCTTATTTTTCTATTTCTACAAACCATAATTCATATTTTTCTCTTTCTACAGGCCATAATGTCTGTGAGCAAGGAAGAACGAATCCAGATAATTCTACTCATAGGAAATCGGAGTCAAAGAGAGGCCGCTGCTGAATTTAACAGACTGCATCCAGACCGCGAGCCAATAATACAGTTGTGTTAGCAGACTTGTTGCAAAGTCTCTTTGACTCCGATTTCCTATGAGTAGAATTATCTGGATTCGTTCTTCCTTGCTCACAGACATTATGGCCTGTAGAAAAGAAAAATATGAATTTCTCCTATGATGCCGGACTTATGGGACACCCTGTATATATATATATATATATATATATATATATATATATATATATATATATAATATATATATATAATACTATAAAAAGAGAGTCCCGTCCGTCCGTCCTCTGTATTCCGGATTAGTTGAAAGATAGTGACATCATAGACACGTCATAAAATAGATGGAGCTCTAGCGCGTGCTTTCCACTCCATGTATTTCCGATTCAGCAAACAAAATTATAATTTTTTTTAATTAGACAAAAATTAATTTTTTAAAATTTATATATATTCTGTCTCTCTCCCACCCTAAAAGAGGAAACGGCTCCTCGAGAAAAAAAATTATTAGGTAAAAGTAGCTTAAAATTAATCGAAACCTACTGGAAAATTATTGAATGCCCGGTTAGGTCAACTGTACGCCCTTGACGATTGGTTAGGTTAAGTCATTATATTTTCGTTAAAACTAACGAAAATATCACGACTTAACCTAATCAATCGTCAAGGGCGTATAGTTTACCTAACCGGCCATTCATTTAACCTTACCTGGCATTCAGTTAACCTAACCAGTTTAACTGTAATGTTATATATATATATATATATATATATATATATATATATACTCGTATGTATTACCCCAAGGGTAATAACAGCCTTCCGCAAGAACTACCAAAACTATCCCACCCGTAGGCCGGGATATTTTTGCTACCCCCACGAAGCGCGGGTTCTCTGCTAGTATATATAAAATGGTATCATGATCCTCGTAGACCTTGATCTCGGCCTTCTCTTTCTTATAAAGAGGGGTATTTTTGTGGGCGCCCGCCCTTGTCCACTCCTTTCTACATTAAAAAAAAAACTCAGGACTTTTAAAAATTCCTCGGATCGTCCTCTGATTGATTGTATGATTACCCTCTCCATTTTTCTCCTCCACACACTTTACGCACAGGGGAACATAAGCTTGTGATCTATATCAACGGTAAGATGGGCATCCATAAATCACGAGGAAAAGTATATCAACGAATGATAGACAGAACTCTTCGATGGTGGTAGGGTGAGACCCACGAGCTTTTCAGGGCCACCTACAGGGTATGGGTTATTCTTCATCATGTAAGGGTATAACAAGCAAAAGTCAAAGTAGTGAATCGTTACAGCCTCCGTAGGTGGAAATGTATAGTTTGAAAGGGTTTGTACACCCTCCAAACAAACTATTACCACACTTGAGAGGGTCGATTACCATTCAACGTTTGATAACCATTATTTCGTCACTGTACTGCTCGTTGGTCTCCATCCACTCGTCATACTCGTGTTCCCATAATATCCTGTGAGTGAACTGAGAACTTATAAGCTGGTCGCGAGTACGGGTCCATGCGAAACTATCGACGGGGTATCTTCCGTGGAAGTCACCTGTGATACCACACTCAGGATGTGGGCATCTGTACCAACGACAACCGTGGAAAGAATACACTATCTTCACACCGGTGCAGGGGTCCTCACTCAAACCTTGTCCAGAAAATACGACCATTGATCTTGATGGTCACTTCTCCCGTGTCACGCGTGTGTTTTATGTGTACATCTGTCTGTCGTTGTAAATGTGAGCCAGTAAAAGGCCTTATAACTGTAACTGCGTGGTTTGTTTTGCGGAATGATGGCAGCCTGTAGGGGATCGCAATTGAATCGGGTAATATATATATTTCTAAAATTTTGGAAGCACACTCTAAGCACATGTACATCGTTCACACAATAACGTTCACACTCATTCACTGTGTTGTAGGGATTTTCTTCTCTGAAGCTGTTGTAATAACGATCAAAGCCTTCTCGTTCGTTCGCAATCATACTGTCGTAGTTAAAGTAATGTTTGGGTGGTGGTAGTCCAATGTAGTTTAAAGTGTCACGAGTGAGGAAAATGTAAGGGAAATACCCTTTTGAAATCTCGGCATTCACCCCATCACCTTGGGTAGCTTAGCTAGCTTACAAGGCGTGAACAACAATGTGCTTTAAACTGAACATTATCCCTTATCTACATTTGTATGAGCTTATTACGTCTTTCCAAGGGGTCATCCATGAATATTGGTGAGTTCTCATGTTCAAGCAGTTCCTTATAAAGAAACTTTGTATCGAACTTTGCGGCGTTATGCACCAGAACATACACAGTCATTTTTGGAACTGATCGGCTAGCTTGACACTGTAATCCACAAACAACTTCACGGGTGATTCTCTCATTGCCATCTTAAAAATATTGGTACGTTTACCGCACTTGCGAGATTCATTGCACTCAACATTCGAACATTCGTCGCCGAGGGTTTGTCTCACGAGTAAATAAGGGATAACTTCTTTCGTCTCAGAGTTAGTGTAGGTCTCTATGTCGTAGTATACAGTAATACACAATTTACTTTTTTGGCTTGACATCTTTTATATACAAATATGCTTCACTCCATCTGCTTATAATCTTTTTGACACGTAGGATAATGAATTTCATCACAGCTACGCTTCAACTCACCGCTCTCATTCATCGTATGACACATTTCACATTCGCAAATCTTTATCTTTCTGCAAGTACTATTCGTCTTGTGGAGATTAACGTATTCATTATTGAGAAACATACATCTACAGTCATTACAATCTCTCTTCTCAGCTTCTACCACCGAGTCCATACCATATAATATTCCTTATAATGATTTAGCAAATCATTTGTAAACTCAAGGCACCCCTTACACAAATCGTGAAGCCGTCCATACTTACGACTTCTATCGTAACTACCAAACCTAAAATGATCACAGGTATTGTTCGATCTGTCACACAACTCTTAAAATATACGTTGTCCTACTATGCTCATCCAAACCAAACAAAACAATTCGCACTCTCATCTGCTGCTCCACCTTCACCAGCTCTTAAGGACCCATATTACACTCAAAATTAATCCCACAAGATCTAGCAAGCTTTTGCGCGTGATCTATAACTGTGCCTCTCCAAATGTTTTTGGTTACCATGTTTAGAACACTGATCATATGCGCTAAAATTACAGCTATAAGACCGCAATCTTGACCGATGTTTGTGTTTTTTCTGTAAATTTGATAGCAGTTAAAGTTCAAAGTGTACGGTGTAGCGTCATGGCCCTCAACACGGGAGACGTGGTCAGTATCGATCATAAAATTCGTCAGGTTGAATTTTGCCCCACTTTGCATTGATTTCTCAATATGTGAGAAGACGTAGTCAATATCCTCCTCCATCAGTCGTCTGTAGGATATAACTACCTAGAACAGATCGCCATCCTCATCATTAGGCTCAAATCCAAGTGCCAGCCTCACCCCTGCCTCTCGTCCCTCATTACGCTGAAAGGTGTATACGACGATGCGACGAACTACGTTGCGGAGACCTTGTTCGAAACCATCAGCATAAGTAATCCGTGGATCAACCCTAATGCTATACCTGTTCTTGACCATTAAGGGTGTGTTACACTATGTAACACCGTGAATGATAACCCCCATCTGAAGTTAGTTGTTGTTGTTTCTGTGTATGGTAGATGCAACAGAAGAAGGGTCTTGTGGTGCTGCGGAGGATGTGGAAGGTTGACTTGACACGGAACCATTTAATTTCTCTGACGTGTGTGGGTTTGGTGACGAAAGGGTTGGTGCCAATGGCGACATTGTGTCCTCAGAATTGTACGACTCGAATCTTGGACGTTTTGAAGGCATACCTGATGTGGAGGGTTTTTCAGAATCCTCTGCCAACGACTACTTAATTCCCGCGGAGGTTGGGATCCTGGCTAGTTCCTCAAGTCCGTCTTCCTACATCCGAGAAGGAGGGTTCCGGATCGGTCACACGATCCCACCCACCATCAGCGAGGAAGTTGAAGGTTTCAGTGAGGCGTCTGGAGTTCCTTCTGAAACCTCATCAAGCTCTACAAGCTCTTGCTGGTTGAAGGTGCCATTCATTATTCTGGAAAGAAGAACAAGAGAAGATTAGTGAATGTAATTAGTTACTTTTAAAAAATCTTTATATTTGGTAAAAGCACCTTAATTCCTTAAGAGCGTGTCTCGCAAATGATGGCGTTTCTAGAAAAATCCAGGTTCACATGTCTATCAACATGTACTATGAGTGGTCCCACAGGGTGTGGTAAAACTGTTTATGATTAAAGTTATTAAAAACAAAGATGCATTGTTCTCAAAGCCTGTACACACCGTTATATAGTACTATTCAGGCTACCACCCTATTTTTGATGATTACAAAGCTGTTGTCTTATTCCATAAAGGGATTTATGACGTTGGTTCATTAAAGAATGATAAACATATGGTAATTGTGATTGATCATCTTTTGCTAGAAATGAATAAAACGAGTGCTAAGACCTTTACAGTATTCTCCCACCATCTTAACATAAGTGTGTTCTTCGTCATTTAAAACCTATTTTTCAAGAACTAGTTTATGCGGGATGTTTAAACACGCAGTATCTTGTCTTATTCGCTCAACGTCGGGATGTATCGCAAATTGGTATATTAGTAGGTCAAATGTTTCCGAGACAGCGTAAGCCTTTTTCAAAAGTTTATAAAGAAACAACGAGTCGGCGATAAGGGTATTTGCTCTGTGACCTTCACCCGCGTAACAATGTTAGGGTGCTTCTAAGAACAGACATATTCCCAGCGAGGTTGAAATAATATGCAGTATATACCAGAATGACGAAACGTGTAAAGAAATATCTCGAGTTTATAAAAACGTTCCATCGATTACCTCCTACTCTCCCCCAGCTGTTTGTAAAAAAAAACGTTGACACCGACTTTTTAAAATGTATCTGCAAAGTCTCTCTTAATATTATAAAATGCGTCGCAGAAGGGCCATTTACCTCGTTACAAGAACATAATACGAACACCCGCTCGTAAAAGATAAGCTGTGTCAAAGAAAAAACGTCTTGTTGTACAAGAAGGTGGAGGATCCTTCCTACCTGTACTATTTTCAGTTTTAGCCCCTTTATTATCTAGTTTTATATATTGAAGAAGGTTGTAGTGCTACTTCACGAGGTGTACGCTTCACTACAAAAACAAAAAAGCACGAAACCCCAGTGAAAATAGAATTAAAAGAATGGAAAGCGAATTGACGAATATATTAAATAAAAAATTACATCCTGATGAGAAAAGGAATTTTATACCAAGAAGTTCTTCAGAAATTTTTTCAAGAGTATGAAGGCTATAAGAAACCTATGGAGCTACCCGTAGTTATCAAACATAGTGACGACGATACTGTGCATGTTGAGAATAGCGACGAACAACCCGAAGGCAATGGTGGCAGCTTCCATCACCTCAAATAAGTGCTAAAAAATAGTCTTCTTAATGCAGTGAGGAATAGAGGTTTAAGTCATTTTAATCTATTGAGTGATGATTCAATAATACAATGGTCTAACACAGGTGACGTTAATGATGAAGGTTCAACGTTACCGGGTTCGAACATTACTGACATTATCCATGATTTGGTAAGAAAGTGGGAGAGAGCACCCCCCCAGGGTCGGATCATATTAAAAGGTTACAGCAGATGAACAGTCCAAAAATAGTGACTAGTAACTAAAACAGAATAAAAGCTCTGGAACAGGCAACTCAAACCCCACACCAGAGTACCCTTCTAACAGCTGCGCCCGGATTAAGACCTTTGAAAAAGAGGAGACTCGTCAACAATTGGCTCTATCCACACGCTACGCTACTTCATAAGTATGTGCGAAGAAGGTTTGAAACTGCTAAAACAAAAGCACCAGCGTTGGTGGCAGGCAGATATGACTGATATGCAAAGGTACTCGACGTATAATGATGATCTATTCAATTTATAACTGATGTCTTCTCCAGATACTTGTGACTTGTATCTCTTAAAAATAAGAGATTTAGAGAAATCGCTCTTTTCAAAACATATTGGCGGAATTTAACATTAGTTATTATTAGTGATGTACCGATTAATCGGCACCGGCAGAATCAGTCATATTTTGGGCATCCGCATAGGCCAAATTTAGCAGATTTTCTCACCGATTCTTTGAAATTTTAAAATTTCCATTATAAAACAAAATCTATATTTATGGAAAATTTAACAGAAAAAACTCTATTTATGATAATTATTTTTAAATTATTCTTAGAGCTTATTCTTTTATTTCAACCTAACCTAACTTAATCTAACCTAACCACAACCATCTTCTTGAAATTTAAAATAAATATGAGTTTCCGACGTCATTCTGAAGGTCTACCCTTTTCACGAACTACAGGACGATAAGGCTAGCTTATTATAGCACCTAAAATTTAAAGGTCTGTTAAAGAAAACCTCCTATGTGCTACATTTACAGTGTGGGGGACAGACAGGTGCGTTTGGTACTCACTGTGCATATCCCTGATCACGGTGGAAAAAGTTTGAGCATAACGTATGATAATTCCCATTATGTCAAAGTTGCTTCTAACTTATTAAACAGTATTGTAATACATACAGTATAAGAATGGTTGTAGGTCAAAACTATGATTCGGTTACGGGACCTTAACACTTTTGGCGTGTTACAGTATGATGCAAAAGCCTTTAGTCGTGACCGTGGTGTGAGATACCAACGTGGTAATGGACTCGGTTCAATCTTTTCTTCTATACTACGAACGGCTGCCCCTTACTAAAGGGTGGTGCCAAATATTTCGGTCGAAAGGTTCTATAATCAGGTATTAACACGGTTGAAGATCTGATGGTTGGTGTCAAGCTTGAAGAAGCTTTGAAAAGACAATTACGTCGTACAAAAAATGAGATTATTGTTGACGCTAAAAAAAGTTGTGAAAAGGAGAATGGGTCCGTCTGTAAAGGGTACACAGAAGCGTTGGGGGGGGGGGGTTATTCAGTGGTTGTTACTATACTCTACATTCATAGTAACATTTGGTCAATTTGCTGATTTTAAGCATCAATATATACTGTATATATTGTGTGTGTGTGTGTGTGTGTGTGTGTGTAAGCATTTTAATTCTCACACTGAGGTCTGGGTTTTGACTTCCGATGATGTAATATCACTGTTATGTCTGACAGTGCTGTCGTGGAATCTACACATTCATAGTAGCAGTGGGTCAAGGTGCTGTATTACTCGTACATCAGGTGGAATACAGGTTGGTGGTTCACCTCATGATGGTACTGGTTATGACGTCACACGAGTACATATATATATGTGTGTGTGTGTGTGTATATGCAAAAATATATTTTCCACTAGGTTAGGATAGGTTGGGTTACTCTACACTCAATTTTTTATTTTTGGAAGGGTTGGCACCCCCACCCCCTTTGGCACTCTTCTCCTCTCCCCTCTCCCACAACCACCACAACCCCCTACCTCTCGGCAGTTTTGCCACTATACTACTATTGTTGTTCATGTTTCATTGTATAACTTGTTGTACTGTAAGTACCATCAAAATATTATTCATTACCTTTGGATTCGTTTCACCTACAGTACAACAGATAATTTGACCTAATACAAAAATCAATTAATTGTATTTAAAAACGTAATAAAAGATATATATATTGTTATTTATCTGACAGTGAACTAAAGCAATTAACTATCTAATTAGTAATTAACAGGAATTTCTGGAGATTTAATTAGATTTTCTAATTTCCTTATACAGATGAGAGGACAACCTATAATCCTGATTATCAGGTGCAGTACAGTATGTTATTAGTTTAACACTACACTTATCTTACTCCATCTTAGTCGACAGGAAAAATTTACATTTTTAGTTGCCTTGAAATGAAATAATTTTTCTAAATATATTAGTTCACTAAATCTGTTATTATTTATTGACTATTATTATCAAATCAAAAACTATGGAAAAACAGAAGTGTCTATTTATTTTTGTCAACCTTCTGTATGTATGTTAATGATATGACCAAATACATCTTAAGCCAACTTTCAACTCTGAAAATTTACCGTTGCACCTACCCTATTTTGAACCACAACTACAGCGTTATGTCAGGTGTATAAAACAAAAAAGTTCATTCTACTCACAAATGCACAGTACAGTATCAGTGATTCCCGACCTTTTCTAGCTCAAGGCACCCCAGTGTTATCTTTTCTTCTTTCGCAGTACTGCAGAGGATTCTCGTCTCCCACTGTTTAACATCCAGTTCTACCCCTTCCCCCAGCAATACCGCTTTTCAATTTTCAATTATCTATTTTTTGCCACTACATGAGATTTCTGGTACTCCTAGGAAGCACCCGCAGCTCCCTGGTGGGAAAAACTGGCATACATTATCGTGAAAGATCTTTAGATATTTGGGTATTTCATATTTTTGTCTGTTGCTTGCCATTTCTTTTAATTAAAGCTATAACATAATTCGATCAAGATGGTTGGTTGCCAGGATCCGCATTTTTTACAAGTTTTACAAATTTGCTTCAAGGCTGTGTAGAGAAAATATGAACTTTATATTATATATATATATATATATATATATATATATATATATACTAGGGTCACTCAATATATTTTGCCCCACCCTTTTTTCTTAGCTAAATAATAGGCCATGAGGCTGAAATGTCTTTTGGGCCGTAAGTTTGAACTTCTGCGCTTCACATAACCGCATTTTTCCAGTTTGAACCTCCCTTCCTTGTATAAAACCGCTTTTAAACGCCTTGTATAAAACCGATGGTTAACGCAGTTTCCAAAATGGCGTCTGACAGTGATGTGCGTCGTAAACAGAGAGCTGTTATCGAGTTCTTAACCGCAGAGAAGGAAACAGTTGGAAATATTCACAAACGTCTACAAACGTTTACGGAGATGCTGTTGTTGATCGAAGCACAGTTGGACGCTGGTCTGAACGTGTGAAATCATCGGAGAGAGGGAGAGCCAGCCTCGATGATGAGCCACGCAGCGGTCTCCCGCCATCGGCTGTGACATCTCACACTGTGCAACGTGCTAACAGCATCATTCGATCAAATCGGCGCGTCACATACAAGGAGCTATCAGTGGAGCTAGGAATTAGTGAAAGAAGTGTGAATACGATAATTCAGCAACTGGGATACTCAAAAGTGTGTTCACGGTTTGTTCCTCACGAACTGACTGAAGATCACAAAGCCCAAAGAAAAGAAATTGTTTCTGAGTCAATGCAAAAAACTTCACTTCTTTTCTACGTGAAGGTCAAAATATGATGATAAAAACCCCATCGAAACTGTTGTGGAAATAAACTCTGTCTATTAGAGTGGGTTTTTATTATCATGCTTCTGAGTCGTTAGTTCGACATGAGACAGAAGGGGATGACTTCCTTTCATGAATCGTGACTGGGGGTGAGACTTGGGTACACCACTTTGAACCTGAAACAAAACGCCAATCCATGGAGTGGTATCACGCGGACTCCCCACGCAAAAAAAGTTCAAAATGGCTCCCTCTGCAGAAAAGGTTATGGCCACCATCTTCTGGGACATGAAAGGGGTGATTCTGGTGGACATTATGAAGAAAGGAGAAACAATCAACTCATAGGCATATATTGCTACCCAACAGAGACTCCAGAGACGTATAAAGCGAGTTCGACCGGAGAGAAAAATGGAAGACGTCCTTCTTTTGCACGATAACGCAAAACCACACAACAGTTTGCAAACAAGAGAGGCCATCACAAAAATGCCCTTGACTGTGTTACCCCACCTTCCATACAGCCCGGATCTGACACCTTCAGACTTCCATTTGTTTGGGCCAATGAAGAAAGTTTCAGTGACGATGAGGTTGTTGAGGATGTTAAGAGGTGGCTGCAGCGGAACCCAGTAGACTTTTACCAGCAGGGTATAAAGGCCCTTGTTTCGAGGTGGAGGAAAGCCGAAGAAAAGGATGGAGACTATGTGGAAAAATAAAAACTTTTAAAAAAGGTATGTAACTACTTGTGTACAAAATTTCTGGAACTTACAAGGAAACTTGGAAAGAAAAAAAAGGTGAAGGCAAAATATATTGAGTGGCCCTCGTGTGTGTGTATATACAGTATATATATATATATATAATAAGTTCATATTTTCTATATACAGTAATATATTATATATATAATATATATATATATATATATATATATATATATATTACAGCTTTCCCTTAATTTATTTCCAATGAAAATTACATTTCGTTCTGTTTAATTCAGCCATAAAAATTGTATAAGGCTGATAAAATCGAGGCCAGTTCGTAAGACGAACAAACCTGGAAACACGTCAACACGTAGACAGCAAAATCCAAAACTAATAAGAAGGAAATGAAGAAGGAAAGAGAAATCAAAATGAATAAGAGAAGTCATTCCTAACCAAATTAGAGAATCCGTCCAACTCTTATTAAATTAGGTCTAATGATCCTACACCGGTAGGAAAGGCGGCGAAAAAGTCCTGTCATCTTCCACAACAATGGCGAATAGGGAACCGCTGGTTAAGTCGTCTGAGGTCCAAAGACTCGGAAATCTAATAAGGACTTTGCCGGGGATCATTTTGGAGTAGATTAACGAAGAGAAAGTGAGGACAATCTAATCACAGCGAATTCCCCTTCTTTTTGGGTACCTTTTTAGGGGCTTGACTTCGATTTTGGATTTTTCTTAGACCGAATTTGATCCGTTTTCTTCGTTTCTCATTTATGTGTTAATAAGGTTCAGTTTTAGTGGTTTGTCATTGTTACATTTACGTGAAGGCACAAGACACTGTTCTTTCATTATGACTGTTTTTCTGCAATAACTATATTTTACACATTGTTCTTTCACCTTGTCTCTGACTTGACTTATCATACATACACACATATATATATATATATATATATATATATATGTGTGTGTGTGTAGGTATGTATCTTTCAACCTTTAAGGTGTTCTCTGCGATGATTCCTCATTTTACGGAGGTCAAGCTTGTCGTTCCTTCTCTCATCCTCTCGAATTGGCCTGATGAAGTAGAGAGTTAGTTTCGTGCGCTCTCCAATTCACAAATCAAGTACTCCCGGCTCATTTGGTATTGTTCTGAACCAGACGTCTAATCTTCTTTTGAAGATTTCAACCACTACACCAGACGTGTTCCATAGTTCTCTAGCCAGCTGGATGAATAGTCTTGGCCTTCTGACAACAAAGCTATTTTCCTTTAGGGTTGAGGATGCTCCATGTCTAGCCTTTAGTTTGGAAACACGACACTCTTCCTTTCCTACTTTTTATTGTTGTTTAAGTGGTTATAGGATTCTAAGTGAGATTAAGGACTAGTTTCGCTCTTATTTTTCATGTGCAAATAAAGATGTACCTCTCTTCTTCTTCTTTCCAGCGAATATAAATTTAATTCAAGTAACCTTTCCCAGTAATTTAGTTTTTTTGGCTGTGAAGTTTCTCTTAATCCCTTCTAGTTAACTAATGTCTTCTTTTTTATATGGGGATGTTAAGACAGCGATACTCCAATTTGGGTATGATCATTGTTTTCAACAGAGAAATCATTATATTCATGTCCCTTCTTTTGGAGGTTCTCAGTATCTGACCAGTTATTCGCTTTGCTTTGTTTACTGCTATCTTATTTATATTTCAAATTTCGCGTCGACAGTCATTATAACTCCTTATCCTTTGCTTTAGAGTTTCTCTGAATTGTATATATAGCCTATATATACTGTATTTCTACCTCTGTGCTAACATCAGAATTACTAGTAATTGATTCTATTTATACCAGTGTGTGTGTGTGTGTGTGTGTGTGTGTGTGTGTGTGTGTGTGTGTGCAAAGTACGAGTAAAGACGCGACAATAATTTATTTAGTGAAAGCCAGTACCATACAACGTACATCAAGAAAAATTCAGAAAAATTCAGTGTAGTTCGGCTACACATTAGGAGGAAAAAGGTCATAAAACTGAGTAAGATCAAATTTCGCAGTGGAAACTAGAAAAGCGGAAAGGAAAGAAGAAAGTCAACCAAAACTACGACAAAAATAGAAAAATGTATAAGTTGGTGTAAATCTAGAAAGTTGAATAGAGATAGATTATGTTTAATGGAATGCTCCGTGTACGAGCAATGCGAGTGTGAAATGAAATGAACCAAACCACTGGCTTAAAATGCATTCTGTGCAATACATTTAAGCATTTCCAGTGCATAAACTTATATATATATATTATACATTCAACTGCAAAGAACACGCAGTATAAATAACGTAAAGAACGACGCTTGTATAGGAGATATTCCGCGCAAGACGAGAAAGAGAAAACAACAAATGAAAAATGAAGTACCACCTGGGAATCGAACCCGGGATCTTCCGATTGCCGGTCAGACGCGATACCACTACACTGGTCTTCACTCTTCCAAATGCCGTAATTCCTCTACATACTCGCAGAAACCAATGCCCCAAGGGGCACCTCCCGCATGCCGTAACATTATATACATTCAACTGCAAAGAACACGCAGTATAAATAACGTAAAGAACGACGCTTGTATAGGAGATATTCCGCGCAAGACGAGAAAGAAAACAACAAATGAAAAAATGAAGTACCACCTGGGAATCGAACCCGGGATCTTCCGATTGCCGGTCAGACGCGATACCACTACACCATGGTCTTCACTCTTCCAAATGCCGTAATTCCTCTACATACTCGCAGAAACCAATGCCCCAAGGGGGCACCTCCCGCATGCCGTAACATTATATACATTCAACTGCAAAGAACACGCAGTATAATAACGTAAAGAACGACGCTTGTATAGGAGATATTCCGCGCAAGACGAGAAAGAGAAAACAACAAATGAAAAAATGAGTACCACCTGGGAATCGAACCCGGGATCTTCCGATTGCCGGTCGCGTCTGACCGGCAATCGGAAGATCCCGGGTTCGATTCCCAGGTGGTACTTCATTTTTTCATTTGTTGTTTTCTCTTTCTCGTCTTGCGCGGAATATCTCCTATACAGCGTCGTTCTTTACGTTATTTATACTGCGTGTTCTTTGCAGTTGAATGTATATAATGTTACGGCATGCGGGAGGTGCCCCCTTGGGGCATTGGTTTCTGCGAGTATGTAGAGGAATTACGGCATTTGGAAGAGTGAAGACCATGGTGTAGTGGTATCGCGTCTGACCGGCAATCGGAAGATCCCGGGTTCGATTCCCAGGTGGTACTTCATTTTTTCATTTGTTGTTTTCTCTTTCTCGTCTTGCGCGGAATATCTCCTATACAAGCGTCGTTCTTTACGTTATTTATACTGCGTGTTCTTTGCAGTTGAATGTATATAATGTTACGGCATGCGGGAGGTGCCCCCTTGGGGCATTGGTTTCTGCGAGTATGTAGAGGAATTACGGCATTTGGAAGAGTGAAGACCATGGTGTAGTGGTATCGCGTCTGACCGGCAATCGGAAGATCCCGGGTTCGATTCCCAGGTGGTACTTCATTTTTTCATTTGTTGTTTTCTCTTTCTCGTCTTGCGCGGAATATCTCCTATACAAGCGTCGTTCTTTACGTTATATATATATATATATAATATATATATATATATATATAATTTAGGGTGATTCAAAAAATCAGTTTTTTTTTAATTGTTCAACCTGTATTTTTGTTCCCTATGACAAAAAAGTAGTGTATGCCAAATTTGGTGAATTTTAAATAAATTTACTATGTGCTACCAGGCGTCAAAGTTTCCCTCTTTTTCAATTTGTTTGTTTTTACAACTTATGATTTTATGTTTAATTGTTTATATTTCAGAATTTTTAATTAATGGTTTATATACTAGCTTGCTTTTAATTGTTGCTTGGAACTCGTAATTTTGATACCAATTAATCGATTATGGAAGCTAGGCCTAACTCACCATCACCCAGTTGCTCATTTGGGAGAAGTTCTACAAGAAAAGAAACTGAAGTAAGGCTAATTGGGCAGCCCTCTGCAGTACTAAAAACATCCGTATTATCATCAGAGAAGGAAATGATGGCCCTCTTCATGCACTACAGAAATATTAAAAAGCAAGACATTAGAGAATCATGCTGCTCTACTGCAGATGTGCTAGCAGTTTGGAAAAAAGCAGGAATACCAGCAAAACAAAGAATACATGTAGTAGATAAAATTCAAGGAATACTGAAGGAATGACAGCTGCTTAAGAAAAACAAAGCAAACAAATTGAAAAGATCACAAAATTTAAATAATAAAGAAGAAAAATGGAAAGATAAACTGGAAAACTTATTTGACATTGCTCATGAGAATGCTATGCAGCTTATAAAAATAGAAGATGATAAGAAATTCTTGAAAATGCAACGTGAGAAGGCGTCATGGAAAAATGGGTACCATTGATAAGGCTGTTGCTAAAAAAGAGCAAAGAGCAGCAGAAAAGCAACAACGTTGTGAAAAGAGGAAAGCAGAAGAAGAGATCAGAAGAATGAAGAGGCTGTCATACTCACCAGTACATCATCAGAATCAGAAGAGAGTAAAAGTGATGAATCTGATTTCTGTGCTGCACAACCTTCAACATGGAAAAGTAAGGTTGGCAAACGTAGAAAATTGTTTGATGATAAATTATTAGGAAGTCTTGATGTTGCAAAATTGAGTGACAGAAATGCGTCTCTTTTTAATGCAAACAATCAGACATCGCTTGAATGGGACATCTGCGAACAAATAAAATGCATGTGTTTCAATACAACGGCAGCCAATACTGGTCCTAGAAATGGTGCAGCTATTCTTCTAGAACAAAAATTCGACAACGATTTATTGTGGCTGGCATGTCGACACCATATATTTGAAATTATGCTGGAAGCTGTTGTTTCAAAGTCTTTATCACCATCTTCTGGCCCAGATATAGTCCTTTTTAAGAAGTTCAGAGAAAAATGGTCAAGCATTAATAAGGAGGACTACGAAACAGCATTATCAGATCCAGATATCTATGAAAATATTCATGACATCAAAGATGACATAATTATATTTGCAACAAATCAACTAGATACATTCCAACCAAGAGACGATTACCTAGAACTATTGCAGTTAACAATTATTTTTTTGGGAGGTGAACCAAAATGTGGAATCAAATTTAAACATCCAGCGGGACTTCATCGGGCTAGGTGGATGGCCAAAATTACATATTCATTAAAAAATTTTATGTTCAAATCTCAGTTCAAAATTTCAGTAAAAGACAAAAAAGGACTAAAAGACATCTGTCTATTTGCTATTCGGTTATATGTAAAGGCATGGTTTACAGCTCCTGTGCCATCTTGCGCTCCTCGTCTTGCTCTGGAATTATTACAGAATCTTGTAGTCTACAAACAAATAAATGACACAATTGCATTTGTTGCTATTAAAAAACTTGGATCTTTTCCGTTTGACACACATGGTTCGATTTTATTTTAAATTTCTACACAGACGTAGTTTTGCATGCCGATTACGAAAATCAGAACCATTTTTTGGAGAAATTAATAATAAAAAAGTTACAACCCTTTAAAGTATTTTATTAGACCCGCCCTTCGTGCGGGTCGCGGGTAGCAAAAATTAACCAAACTATCACGACTTAACCTAACCAATCGTCAAGGGCGTACAATTAACCTAAAAAATAAAAAAAAACAATACATTTTTTTTTATTTTTTATTAATACTATAAACACCCAGGAATGTCTGTCAGTCAGTCCGTCCCGCTCAGTTTGTCAGTCGGTCACACTGAGGAACGTTTGTCGGTCACGCTCAGGAACGTTTAGGTTAAGTCGTGATATTGTTTTTTATTTATTTTTTTAGGTTAATTGTACGCCCTTGACGATTGTTAGGTTAAGTCGTGATAGTTTGGTTAATTTTTGCTACCCGCGACCCGCACGAAGGGCGGGTCTTAGGCTAGTTGTAACTTTTTTATTATTAATTTCTCCAAGAAATGGTTCTGATTTTCGTAATTGGCATGCAAAACTACGTCTGTGTAGAAATTTAAAATAAAATCGAACCATGTGTGTCAAACGGAAAAGATCCAAAAACTGTTGGGTCACCTCTGGTACCTATCAGAAGAACTGGTAGCCTTGGCCTTTTATGATGAAGAAGTGCCTACTGAAACGAAAAACAAAATTGTAAAGGCCTTGCAAAATAGAACAGAAACTCTTCCTGCAAAACGGGCTTCTCTAGATCCTGCACTTATTCCAACGAAGAAATTAGAAGATTTTGTCATCAAATACTCAAAGATTCTTTACAATAACAGAATTTAGTTCAAAATTTTTACTCAAAGATGCTAAAGAATGGCATAATGATGAAGAGTATAACTCCGCTAAGAAATCTATCAAACAGTGGAAAGTCGTGAATGATATAGCGGAAAGAGGAGTAAAATTAATGGATGAATATAATAAAATACTAACACATGACGAAGATCAAAAACAATTCTGCTACAAGTAGTGAAAAACTACAGGGCTGTTTACCCTGATAGAAAGAAAGAAACATTGATGAAGTAAGGACAGCTAATGTCTCAAATATCATGCTAGTTTAATTATGCATGCTTGTGGTTATGGTAGGACCTGCGGGGAGCTTTCCACATTAAAAAAAGCAATGCGCCTTGTACTGTACCCCCTGGGTGGTGTGGAAAAATTTGACAATTTGAGTCGTTCTGTCAATTTTTAATTGCTGGTAGCAACCCCTAAAAATTAAAAATTTGCTAAAATATTTTAGGATAGTTGGTTTTATGCTGAAATGAACCATTTAAAGGGTTGAACACATTAAAATCTAAAAAAAATTTTTTTACCCACATATTTGAATCACCCTAATATATATATATATATATATATATATATATATTATATATATATATATATATATATATATTGATTGATTGATTGATTGATTGTGAGTTAACGTAAGAAAAAAGTTTTAAATAACTTAATAAAAATTTTATATATATATATATATATACAGGGTGGCCATAAAGTCTGGAAACAGGAAATTTTTCTCAGAACTAGGTTATCTGCAGCAGAGAAAAAACATTATCCTAATATATCCTATGTTTTCAGACTTTATGACCACCCTGTGTGTGTGTGTATATATATATATATGTATATAAGGGTTTAAGAGAAAACTGCAATAAACCGTAATAATGTGTGCCAAGTAGGAACCATTGTCAGATTGTGATGACTTGCAGTTTGAAAGCATTATAATTATATAAGAGTTTCTATTTAGAACCATCAAAATTTTGCTTCTGAGAATTTTTCTCCAAAACTGAATTAAATTAAGATAATTTACCGAGAAACATGATTTACCTTACAAACATCTGATTTAGGTCGAAGATGCATTATAGTTACATACCAACTTTCTATTTTTATCAATAGCCTCTTCCGCACAAATCATGATTACCTGTATCCGTCCTCTGAGTCAAAATAAACACCGTAACTCACTCATCCATGACACCTGTAGACCCTCTGCCTTCTGCCTTTTAAAATTGCTTCAGAGACCCTTATGGAATACTGAATAGGGTTAAATAAGCGGCTTTCTACAGTGTGCTCTTTCTCTATTTCGATTCGGAAGGAACTACCCGCAAGAGTTTTCATATGAATGTACTAAAACAGTTAATAAATATGGATACGGAAAATAATTTTTGTACAGTTTGGTGGAAAAAAGTTCGCAGAATTAAAAATTGTGGAAAATTTCAAATCCCCCCCTCCCCAACATAATTTGATTTGATGGAAAACAGCCTGATGCTCTCAGTGCCCCACTCTCGCTGTTATAAATAATAAAGGGGGATTATATATTTAGTATACAGTATGTGTGTATATATATATATATATATATATATGTGTGTATATATATATATTATATCTTTAGGCATAATTTAAATGCAAATATGCTTTAATGTTCAGTAGTTAAATATACACTCGCACGTTTCTTCTCGCAAATACCCAAAACTAATTCATAAACTACTCGTACGAGTACTACTACTCCTTCATTATTTTGAGAAATCACTGCATTTAATGTCTAACCTCTTTACCCCCACTATTCCTTGCTGCAGATCCCTGATCATATTTATTAATTTAAAATATGACATGCTAAAATGGTAATATATAAAAAAAAAAATGTAATATACACTTCTAACAAACCCATATATTACATAAAGTTTACATTAGTTCGATCATTACTCGTTAAAAATACAGTAATCCAGGTAAAAAAAAAATTCGGGACACCATTTTTAACACTGTTATTGCTAAGCTTTATATTTTTCGTGAATAAAATATTTTTACTGAATTCATAAGGCAATATAAAATTTACAGACTAATTATAATATTATTACGATCTATCCTCAACCATACCTTATTAAAAATGAATCTCACCAAAACTAAGGGAGGGCAGATTAAATGTTTTAAGGTCGCGAATTCTTAATGTATCAAGCTGTTTATTAATCCTGACTATAAGTTACACGTACTACCTTATTTTAAAGAAAATTAACAATAAAACCCTAAACTAAACATAATTAAGTGTAATACAAATACGGAAAAAATACAAGCACGTTGGGGTAAATACCGACAAAATGAGAAAATGGCAAAACACACACACACACACACACACACACACACACACACACACACACACAGTATATACGAATACAACGAAAACCACTACAAGTCTAAAACAAACCAAAATACGATAAACAAAAGATAATACGCAAATTACGTAAAGATATTTAGGTATGGTTACGCAAAAGTAAATTTAATAATGGTATCCACCGGAATAATTATTTATTATAGTAAAACAAAGGCAATTCTAATAAATAACTACGCAATACAATTTTTTCGAAACCAAGCTTGTCTTCTTTGAGTGAGATGGCTTGTATCTGACTCCTGTCCAAGATGGTTAACTTCTTCTTGGGCTTCCAATGGATTTTCTGAGTCTGGCCAAACGAATTCCCAAGGGGTGAAGATTACTTTTTGAATCCTTCCTAATCTCGAATCCGTACGATGCCCACACGCCAACGATCTTTCTCCTCCAGTCAGAGTGAAATTCAGTTTCACAACAAACTTGGGACCTGTTAACTAAATTCCTGCCCTCCAAAATTGACTCACCTCCAAAATTGGTTGTATCTTCAAGAGACAACATTATTTAAAAGAAGCCAAATTGTGAAACGAAGTTCACTTTCAAATCCAACGTTCACCTTCTAATTCACAGTCCTTAGAAAATTCTTAAGTATTATAAAATTATAAAGTTACATTTTCAATATTATAAGAAAGTTAACGAGCCAACCGCTTTTGCACAGGCCAAAAGCGAAAATCACGATAGCCTTGTTTTAAACCTTAAGAATAAATTCATGAGAATCTTTGAAACAAAATATTGAAACCAAACGTTATACAATATATACAAATGTGACGTCATACTTCTAGCCATTACAGTGTCATCACATTGAAACTCATAACTAGCATTTGCGGCTCTTTCATTTTCACATTTAAAAAACTTGAAACCTAAACGCGACTGTACCGATTAATGAATTCCTCTTCAGTGAGTTATCATTGAAGGATAAGCTACAAGGACGTAAAGTAGTAAATTTTTTATGCAAGAATCATGACATTTTTTGCTTGGATAAATAAGTACAAAGTTACAGTTCAAATAATGTGTAATATTCAATGTTCAAATGCATTCTTTGTTGATTTCATGGGAGGCTTGTATAGTTTTTGGATTATTCACGCTGGCTCTGTGTAATCCGCAACAACAACAACAGCAACAGCAATAATAATAAATAGTAATAATAATAATAACAAAACAACATATGCTCTGCACTATTGAATGAGTTTTTGACAGCAATCAGTTGCTGATTAGTCCTGTTACGAGTTCATATTATATAATTTATCAAAATTTTAGCCTAAAAGCACGGTGATCTTTGGCCTGCAGTGATGAAATGATACTCTTTTTATTTTACTTACTAAATACCCTAAATAAAAATCCTTCATAAATCCTATACAAGGATTAGTTTAATGTAACGTAATGTTTCATTCTATCCCTTACGAGTATTTTGTAGTTTTATATTATACTTTATACTGGATGAAAGAGATAAGCGTTTAACGCTCGGTGGTGGGTGAAAACTCCAAAGAATTCTTTTTCATTTATTTTCCTACAACGCTTCCTTTACGAGATTAAAGACTTCTACTTCAATAATTTTTACATTCACTTCTTTCACCTTTAATTTTAGTTTATTTTTAGACAACAGTACAATTACAACCTTTTTTTAATTATCTGAAACACACCCGCCTTCACACGATTTTTTTTTTTTACATTTTCCACAGCCATTCACGTACCATTCTACCTCCGTTTTCACTCATTTCACCACATAATCGTCAATGCTCTACATCAGAGGGAAAATGAGATTTATCCTTGTTAATTCCAAAAAGTATGCAGCATATATTTATTAAGAAGGCTAAAGCATATTTGCATTTTATCATAATTATTTCGAAACAATATCAAAAAACATTTATAATATATTACATATTACAAACCCTCTTTATCAAGTATCAGTGAGATTGAGGGAGTGAGGGGATAAAGGAGGGATGTTTTTTACTTTTTGGAAAAGAGCATTCCGATAAGTGGAATTCACTCATAAAAAGCGAGGCAAGGCGTAAGGCATTTTCCAGCGAATTATAAATTATTTTGTGGATTTAGAAATTTTCTATATATAGTATATTGAATAAATTTAAGTCCGGTTTAACCGACCTTTTCAGTTAACCGACCTACCCTTGGTCCCTTTTACGTCGATTAAGAGGAAGTCGACTGTATTTTCCATATACTTGTGCAACTGTACAAAACGCGCGCACAAAACACCCACCATCCCTGACTTCACGGCGATCCGTCAAGATCGTACTGGGGGTAACGGGGGTGGACTCATCACTTACATACGTAAAAACATTAGCTACACTGATGCCACCCAAAACATTACAAACACAATCCAAGCAGATAACACGATAGAAATACAGGCAGTTAACATTAAAACACGCGCAAAACACAACACCACGCTAATCAACATTTACATCCCACCAGATAGTTCACCTCAGGTGCCAACCAATTACAATCCACAGTTACACAATCTGGCCTCTCTCACTAATGTCAACTTAGGAGGAGACTTCAACGCTAAAGACACTAGTTGGTACCTGCACAACCAAAGCAACACCAGAGGCGCCAACATAGCCACACAACTAAACAGCCTCTTCATTCTTAACAATACAGAAGAACATACACACATACCACATCAAGCAGGATACTCAAACTCATCCCCAGACATAACGTTCTGTTCCCCCTCACTAGCAACACATACACACTGGAGAACAGAAAAATAACTGTCATCAGACCACCTGCCCATCATCATTACAACTCGTTCTACACTCTGCCCCAACAACCTTCACACTTACAGAAATTACAAGAAAGCTGATTGGGAACAGTTCAAAATAGAGACTGAGGAACAATTCACCACATTAAACAGCACACCCATCATAAACATCAATACAACACTCAAGACATTTAATCAGATCATCAATAATGCAAACAAATACATACCCGAGGGCAACATTAAGAAATACAACTCAAATTACACTAGAGAAATAGCCCACCTCATAAGGAAACGTAACAACCTCAAATATAACACACAAACACCACACACAGAAGCCATAAAACAGCAGATACAACAGATCAACACAGAAATAAACAACAAACTCAAAGAAAAACAAACAGAAACATTTAGAGAATTCATAACAACAATAAACCACTCCACAGATACATCTAGGCTATACAAGACTATAAACAGCATTACCCAATCTAACAGCGGCATTCACACCTCACACGCGGCTATCTGTCGCAGCCAAAATAATATCCCAACATACACACAAGCTAACATTCTAGTTAATCACTACGCAAAGATAAGTCACTTAAACAGAGACAACAACCAGAAACACGCAGACAGACAAACAGCCAGACACAAGAAAACCTACAGACTCGACACGACCATTACACCCTTCAATACAGACCAGACCACCAAGATCATCAAAAACATTAAGAATTTGAAGCATTTGATGCTATCCCACGCTTCCCTCTCATAAACAAAATACTCAACACAAACATGCACAATAACACCAAAAGGTGGCTGAGCAACTATCTTTCAGGAAGATACTCGCATGTCACATTTAATGGCAAGTCATCCAAAAACAAGCTTTTTCCGAACGGGGTCCCTCAAGGCTCTGTTCTCTCACCAACACTGTTCAACTTATACATGCATGACATTCCAACACCCATAGATAACAAGCTTACCTTATTATCATATGCAGATGACATCACTCTAACATCCACCCACAACAACATCGACACCGCTACAAATAACCTACAAACATACATAAACAGTATACAAGACTGGCTCACACACAATAGACTCAAAGTAGCGCCCACAAAATCAACCATCACCTTGCTTACAAGCAACACAAAAGACCACCAGGTAACTCCACAGCTTACACTAAACAACACCAACATTCCACACACTCACGGGACCAAAATACTTGGGGTCATATACAATACATCATTATCTTTTGCGAACCACATTCAGGACATTAAAAACAAATGTACGTCAAGACTTAACACGCTTAGGTAGGCTGACCATATTTCCTTGAGACAAAAACGGGACATTGGGATGGCAAAAAAGGGACGGGGGTTATGTAATATTCTGTATTCATGAAAAAGTAAGTACATAAACCGGGACAAAATTGACATTTTTATTAAAACGACCGGACGGCCAGGAAATATAAAACAAACGGTACTGTCCCGTTCAAAACGGTACGTATGGTCAGCCTACGCTTAGGGTACTAACAGGCACAAACTTTGAACACCAACGGGAAACAACATCACTCATATACAAACAATATATTCGCTCAGTTATGGACTATGCTAGCCCATGCTGGGCACCCATTATCTCAAACACACACATAAACACCTTACAGACAATACAAAACAACGCACTTCGTATCATTACAAGATGCACTCAAACAACACCAATAGAACACCTGCACACAGAAACAAAAATACTGAAAGTTAGGGAACATTTGGACATGAGGGGAACACAATTCATGGCACCAGCGACAACTAGCTCACAACACCCTTGCCACTAGATGTACAATCATGCACCGACACCTCGCACCATTAAGGTAACACCAGAGAGACATCATAACCAAATACTCCATTCCATACCACGCCCCACAGACATCACACAGTACAGAAAACACATACACACACACCTAACCCACAAAGCAGTGACACGACTCGGTCCGAATGCGGTCCTAGGTGCGAAGCCGCCACTCATTAACAGGTCAGAAATCAGCCTGAGCAGATCGGATCGAGTTAACTTAGCACGATTCCGATGTGGACATCACCCCAACTTACGGACATATAAACACAGACTAGACAACTCCACAGACGACACCTGCCACCTGTGCCAGGACACACCATAAACAGTTGAACACATTATGACAGACTGTACCGTTCTTGCACAACAACGAACACAACACAACACAACACAACACAACATCACTAGTGCGCTGAACCTCTGGTCCACTCCAGAGAGGGCGATCGGTTACCTGCGTCCCGCGGGCTTGCTCGATCAGGTTGGGCTGATCGGCTAAACAACAACAACAAAACACAACTGTACAAATACTGTAAATAACAAATCTTTTAAAACCCTTTCTATGACTTAATACTATCAGCAGCTATGAGTAAACCATAAGAAGACTTCATGAAAAATGAACCCCGAAATCTCCCCTACAGTATGGATCATTTGGGATGCCACATACACGGCTTAGTACTGCAATGTTTGACATTCCAAATGATTACTAAATCAAAATGTTATTAACATATCTGTTTAATATCGACAATTCAAACTACCAGTAGCCTTAGTCTAAAATATTTATCATTCCAACCTTACAGAGGGTTGACAAAAGTAAATAGACACCACGATGATTGTCAAGAACAAATGGCAAAGCTCATCAATGGAATGCCAGAACGTGTGTCAAGCAAAATGGGAAACCAACACGATTCTAAATATATCGATTCAATAATTCTGTTATTATTTATTGATTTTTATTATCAAATCAAAAACTATGGCAAAAAAAGAAGGCTAAAGAAGGCTTTTTTGTCAACCCTCCGTAAATAGTAAGCGGTAAATTTCCGTGTGTGACATGGAAATTTTAAACCATTTGGTTCCCTATAACAGAATTAGGTTCCAAATTGGGGATCCTATAAACGCTAACTGGGGACTTTTTTACCCTATACATACCAAAAAACTATACCCAAAAATGAACTTATACAGTCAGTGTTGGTAATCCTTTATTACCTTGAGTGTTAAAGTTAAGAAAAGCCCATCTAGGCACTTTGACTTCAATGTTTTGCAAACTTTCCTGTTTAGAGCATATGTCGTCGTAGATAGACCGTTTGACGTAAAGTATATTTCTACGAGGTTTGGTGTACTGTAATTTACAGAGGGTTGACAAAAGTAAATAGACAACTTCAGTTCTTCCATAGTTTTTGTTTTGATAACAAAAGTGAATAAATAATAACAGAATTAGTGAAAGAATATATTTAGAATCGTGTTGCTTTTCCCTTTTTTCCATTATGTAAAGCTGACGCACGTTCTGGAATTCCATTGACGACCTTTGCCATTTGTCGTTAAAGACAATCATCGTGTTTGTCTATTTAATTTTGTCAATGCTCCTTATATAGCTTAATTCTGCATTTTTTTTTTTTTTTTCTTCAATTCTACCCGAGTACTTTCCTTGTACTTATTTGACCATATCATAAATTTTAGCGTGTTTCATTTAATATTTGTTCCATTTGCGAAAGACAATGGAATGTATTTTCCGCCAATGATGGTTCCCGCTTTACTTTTCATTTGCAGTTTATATAATTCAATTTAGGAAAAGCCCAGGATTCATGAGAAAATTCTGACGTCACCATGTAGTTATTCATACATATACAACCTCTATATATATATATATATGTGTGTGTGTGTATATATATATATATATATATATATATATAAAATGAAATAAATTTTATGAAAGAGCAGCTATATAAAATTCATTCATGCCTTTTTTTCTAATGAGATTCTCTCTTTTATTGCTTCTGGAATAAATTCTTAAAACAACATTTTGGAGATGCATTTCCATAGGTTATTCTGGATGGTGGGAGCCTTGGTCTCATCCCATGGGATAACCTTGCTTCTACTTTAATAAGATACAGTGGAAACAGAACCTTAATGGAATGGTAATAATGTATTTTTTCCTTCCATTCTCTTTCTTTGTATTACGAGTTAAAAGCAATGTGAAAACGCCTTTACTTGACGTGCTGCGAGCCGTTTTAAGTTTTTTTATATTATTATTATTATTATATTATTATTATGGTTGTTGTTGTTGTTGTTGTTATATAAATAACTAAAATGTTTCTTTATAGTTTAACTTAAGTTATGACTTATGGAAAAGTGAAGAGGCGAAGCAAACATTTTATTCAAGGATGATATTCTTAAAAATCTGTATTTTCATTTTTTTTTTTAATTTATGGGGTTGTTTAACCTCTTTTTCCCAGCATCTAAGGTCATATAACGGAGGAGATCTACGATTTTTACGTGGGATCCAAACCACTACTCGCTATACATAATCTAGATGCAGAGGATGGTCTCCCATCCAACTACTATCCAGAACCAATGTCGCTTAACTTCGCTGAACGATAGGAAACGGTGTTACGACACCGGTTACGACGTAGCCCCTATTTTAAAAGACGACGTAGCCCCTATTTTAAAAGAAATGAGTTTTCGAACTAAAGAAATGAGTGGGAACGCATTTCCATCGAGATGAAAGGAGCAATCTCCATCTCAGAAAATAGGATTTCACCAAAAATTTGAGGTAACTACAGTGTGATGTAACCTTTAATTTTAGTCTCTTTATATGCTAATATTGTTTATGCATTGTGGGGTACCACGCGGTTCTTTTATTAATATTTCAAGCATACAGGGAGTCCCACAAAGATCTGTATATATTTCCGTACGTTGCCATACAAAGGCAGATTGTTTCTCGTGTAATAACACCGTTTTTCGCTAGATTAGCGAGGTTAAGAGACGCTGGGTCTGGAGAGTAGTTGGATGGGGGACCGTCCTCCGCGTTCGGGTGATGTAGCGACCCGTGGTTCAGATCCCACGTAAAGCCGTAGGTTCCCTCCGTCACATGACCATTGCTTTTACGAAGGAGGTTGAGCAACCCCAAATATTAACTTAGTCATGAATTGCTGTATAACTTTACTAGAGAGTTTAGAGTCGAACGGAGACCCCAAATTCTCCACTTACCAACAAATTACAACAAAACAACAAAAACAACAAAAGCATTCAGAAAAAGAATACAAGTGACAGAATTTTACAATATTTTTCTATATTTTTCTATATTTTTCTATACAATTTAGATACCTAATACGGCAATAATATATATATATATATATATTATATATATATATATATATATATATATATATATATATATCGTAAAGAACGACGCTTGTATAGGAGAACATTCCGCGCAAGATGAGAAGAGAGAATGAAAAAATGAGGTAACCACCCGGGAATCGAACCCGGGATCTTCCGATTGCCGGTCAGATATGATAACCATTACACCACGGGCCTCACTCGAACAAATGCCGTAATTCCTCTACATACGCGCAGAAACCAATGCCCCAAGGGGGCACCTCCCGCATGCCGTATCTATATATACATTTCAACTGCAAAGAACACGCAGTATGTAGAGGAATTACGGCATTTGTTCGAGTGAGGCCCGTGGTGTAATGGTTATCATATCTGACCGGCAATCGGAAGATCCCGGGTTTGATTCCCGGGTGGTTACCTCATTTTTTCATTTGTTCGTTCTCTCTTCTCATCTTGCGCGGAATGTTCTCCTATACAAGCGTCGTTATTTATACTGCGTGTTCTTTGCAGTTGAAATATATATATATATATATATATATATATATATATATATATACAGTATATATATATTCACAGCATTTTAATGCGAATATATGCCGTTGGAAGCATGGAAGCATTTTAGACAAAATTAATGGAGTCGCTTTGCTTATTACATAAATGAAAATGTCAAGTAATAATAATAATAATAATAATAATGTGAGAATTTACAAAAGTATTGTTTGATTATTTTACACAATTTTAAAAAAAATTATCAATTGTATATTTTCTAGAAAATAAATGCTGCAGTATTACATAGCCTCTCAAATGCCCTGCACTGATAATACAGATACAGTTAAAATAAATTTTAACTGCAAATAAATTTTCAACACACACACACACACACACACACACCAGGGAAGTAGGCTGCTTCCGTGGGACATTAGGCAGGAAGCACTGAGTGCTGGAACTACCGTTTCTCCTGCCACTGTCCTCCTTAGCTGATCTTTTTCTGTGCCTCATCTACCCCGTGAGCAGTCCAGCATGCTCTCAAACACACACTTTTTCCTCTGTTCCTCACTACACATACATGCATTTTACACACTACATAATCTTTTCAAAATAAAAAATAAAATAAAAATCTTACGAATAATGATTTTAGAACCTTTTATGAAAAAGTGTACGAATTGATCGTAATAGCTATCTTTCGCAAACGTACAAACGCACACTTTCACGGGAATTAATTAAAGAGAAGAAACCGTATTAATATACCCTCCTTTCGTATGCTTCATCCTATGAAATTCTTGTCAATGAAACCTCATATTTAATCAGTTAAGATATAGAACGAGCGTTGTATCACTGCATAAATTTCTTTCTGTACTCTTAAAACTCGATCTGACATTTTGGACTTGGCCTTTTTATCTCCCATGCCCTGGTTCAATATTGCCCGTAACTCAATAAGTAACACCATTTCCCTAAAAGCGAAGTAAAGATATTAAAGGTCGGGGGTTCGACTCACGATGGAGTTGGTTAATAATAATATGGAGTTAACGCAGTTCGTCTGAGTAGTTTCTGGCTCTCTTATCCCCCGCTTCACGCAGGCTTTCATGGTTTTAGACCCATTATTTAATTCAAGAAGCTAATTGTACAGGATATCCCGTAAGTCCCTTTACTCCATATCATATATATGTACGTATATATAAGAGATTTAGGAGTAAAGAAACTTATGGGACACCCTGTATATTGCACAGGTTTAGAACGTATAAATAACTTATTATGTTTGAGATTTTTTACATCTTTAAGTTAGTCTAACATGAAGCTCAGACATACGCTAACCATTATTGGACCCTATACACATTTGGTTGACGAAATATAACACCTACGTTCTAATAAACTAAAAACCTAATTAATCTTAACCTAACTTAACTTAATCTAGGCCACAATAACTTGTCGATTTTATGTCACGTTAATCAGATGCCTTCAGTTCGCCATTGTGGATAATATAATACCATGTCTCGCAGGAATAAAATGAGTATACCTTAAATATACCTTAAATAGTTAAAATAAACTTTATTTTCAAATAATGTTAATTTTAAAGTAAAAATGTTTTTTTTTTTAAATAAATAAAATTCTTTTGTCCCAAAATTAACAGTTTTAAAGGTGATAAGCAATAGTTTAATAACATTAGTGTCTAGGGTTAGTTAACCTCCTTTGCAACATCTAAGGTCGTATGACGTAGGTAGCGTGTAACGTAACTAGTTACTCAGTAATCGTTACCTTTTGATTAACTAAGGGTAACTAGTTAAATTTTCCGACCGAGTAATTGTAATTGTAACTATTTACAAAAAATCATGATTATTTGTAACTTCAACCAGTTACTTTTTTCTGTGAGTACAGAAGTTAGTAGCTACTTTCTTCACAAACTTTGCTTAATGTACAAATTGTACACAGTGCCAGTTGTGCCAGACTGCCAGTGCACAACGTATATCTAATGCTAATATGATAAAATCTTCTTGTTTATTTGTTAAATTGTAATCAATTGAAACAAATGACAATTTTGGCAAGTATCATTTGTCAGGAGTACTTTTATCAGAACACATGCTCGCTATAACCAGAAAAAGTGTTGAAAGTAATTTTCGAAGCAATCAGTAACTAGTTACTTTTTAAAACAGCAACTAGTAACTAATAACTAGTTACTTTTTTGAGAGAGTAGCTAGTTATTTATTTGAGGCAGTAACTAGTAAATCTAATTACTTACAAAAAAGACTGTTACAACACTGGACGGAGGGGTCCTAGAACTTAACGTGAGATCCGAAACACTACGCCAGTGAGGAAGACTCGGAAAAGCACATTTATCAGAGCTGAGCTTTCAAAGTAACAACCGGCTCTTTATTACAAGGATACCATTGCTAGTAACAATTTTTATTATTATTAATTATTATTATTATTATTATTAATATATGTATTTAAAGAGGGTTTCTGGTAGCTAGGTGGTCTCGGTGTCAAGCTGGGCGGTAAGGCTCTGGGTTCGCTTCCAGCTTCTGGCGTTTAAACTTTGTGACTATTGTGTACGAGGAGCACATAGCACACATACACGCATTGAAAGTAACTACATTATGAGCGTACGAGGCGGGTATTTGGTTATACCAAATTGTCTGTGAATGGGAGAAGGGTTGAACTATTCATTCGTTGAGCAATCACAAAATCGCCAATGTGGCGAGTTCGCCCCTCGTACTCGCGACGCCTCTATATATATATATATATATATGGCGTTTAGTAATACATTAACAGTAAGAAAAACTGCAGTAAATGACCTCTGAAACCAAATGCGCAGTAATAATTTGCATCATGCAGAAGCGATAAACCTAAGAGGTACAGAGAGAGAGGTACAGAGAGAGAGAGAGAGAGAGGTTCGCAAATCCATAAAAACAGCGTCAGAAAAGCATCGGATTTATTACAAAGAATGATGTATCTCTTGTTTAAACAACTAAATAAACAAAAAAAATGGATGTATGGAGCATAAAAATTTTGAAATAGTTTTGCCAATAAATATTATTCCTCGTATCCTATTGTTTTTACGCCATAACAGAAAGCTTTTTTATGCGGCGGTCAAAACTCGATACTTTAAACCAAAAAAAAAAAAAATTAGGGGAAAGGATTTTTTTTTTTTTTTTTTTTTTGGTTAAGGGGGGTGGAAAGCAAGAAGTACTTTTGTTTTAGTTCGAAAATAATTTTTCAAAACTATTTTTATATCTTGTTTGCTTTCTGAAACCGCATTAAGGAAATTCTAAATTCAAAAAAAAAAAAAAAACCTAAACAAAAAAAATTAGTTTTTTTTCCCCTTGTTTTTATTATGTTTTTTCCCCTTGTTTTTATTATATTATTTTTTTTTCCCTTCGAATATTCACAATAGGATCAGAATTAAAAGAACGTTTCTTTTACTTATTTTCATTTATAAAAGCGAAAATCTTTTTCGGGGGAAAAAAATAACTAAATTTTTGAAAAAGGTTTTTAAAGTTAAACAAATTGAAAGTTAATGGTACGGAAATGGTTTATATATATATATATATATATATATATATATTTTTTTATTTATTTATTTATTTAAAGTTCTTGATATATCCCCTTGACAATTATGAATATTTATGGTCATTCCCAAACCGCTTAGGCTTTAAACGAAATTATTCTCGAGATTTAAGTCTGCAGACATTGAAAGAAATTGTTCATACATTGTAAACAGGAAAATTCATAAAATATTTAACTAGAAATACATAAATCATATATATATATATATATATACATTATAACTGCAAACACGCAGTACAATTAACGTAAAGAACGACGCTTTGTATAGGAGAATATTCCGCGCAAGATGAGAGCGAAAGAACGAAACAAATGAAAAGATGAGGTAACCACCCGGGAATCGAACCCGGGATCTTCCGATTGCCGGTCAGATATGATAACCATTACACCACGGGCCTCACTCAATCAAATGCCGTAATTCCTCTACATGCGCGCAGAAACCAATGCCCCAAAGGGGCACCTCCCGCATGCCGTAACATTATATAGAGGAATTACGGCATTTGATTGAGTGAGGCCTGTGGTGTAATGGTTACCATATCTGACCGGCAATCGGAAGATCCCGGGTTCGATTCCCGGGTGGTTACCTCATTTTTTCATTTGTTTCGTTCTTTCGCTCTCATCTTGCGCGGAATATTCTCCTATACAAAGCGTCGTTCTTTACGTTATTTGTACTGCGTGTTTGCAGTTATAATGTATATAATGTTACGGCATGCGGGAGGTGCCCCTTTGGGGCATTGGTTTCTGCGCGCATGTAGAGGAATTACGGCATTTGATTGAGTGAGGCCAGTGGTGTAATGGTTATCATATCTGACCGGCAATCGGAAGATCCCGGGTTCGATTCCCGGGTGGTTACCTCATTTTTTCATTTGTTTCATTCTTTCGCTCTCATCTTGCGCGGAATATTCTCCTATACAAAGCGTCGTTCTTTACGATAGATATATATAATATATATATATATATATATATATATATATTAGTGATGTAGCGGATGTCATTTTTTTCACATCTGCGGATGCGGATGAGGATGTTTGATTTAAACATCCGCGGATGCGGATGCGGATGTCTACATTTTCGTTATTTTTTAGGATATATTCGAGATTTGTTGTGTTTAACGTATATAATAAGTTATTATATAGAGAGCTGTAGCTATAATGTAGTATAATTGATTAATTGTACAATAATTGCTGTACTTTTCTCTGAACATATAAAATAATATCAAGCATCTAACTAATATAGAAATCAATTAGTGAATTCGTCTGCAAATAAATTCGTTATATTTTGTTGAGTTTCAGCCACAATTAGAAACCATAATTGTGTTACCAGGATGCGGGACGTGAACGCAACTCAAATGCACCCCCACCGACCTCTTTCCCCAACCTCCACCCTTATAGAAAGTGATCTTTAATTAGCTTGATAACTATTTATATTAAGTTTAAAGTTTTATTAGGCATATTTATAAATGAGTAATTAAAATAAAGTAAACTAAGATGTTCATCGTTTAATGTTCAAACTTAATTATAGGAAGGTTATGCTTAAGGAACATTAATTTTTCTGCCTTTTCTGCTGCCAGTCTGTTTCTCTTTTCATCATATATTAATCCAGCACTGCTAAATAATCTCTCGCTTGGTACGTTTGTTGGAGGACAGGCTAAATGTTTCCTTGCAAGTTTACTCAAGTATGGATAGATATTCTGCGTATTTTTCCACCAACTAATAGGATTGTCACATGCAGCCAGGCGTTTTTCTTGGTGATAGCTCTCGATCATTTTTACTACATCTTTTGACATCGCGTAGGTCTCGTCATTGCTGCTTGACTCAAGAAACTGAGAGACAGATTCTGTGATAGATTTGCTTGTTGAAGGTGTTGGTTCTGTCACTGAAACTTTTATTCTTTTGGTGGGTGGCGAAGCGACAGATTCAAGAGATTGAAGCTCTTCAACTGCTTTGCCAAGTGATGATTTAACTCGTTCTAATGTACTAGGTGAAAATAACTTAGTTTTGTAACGTGGATCTAAGTAGGTTGCAAGAGAGTAACTTCATACAAGAACAGCCTCTCGTCTTGTCGCTTGCATCACTTTTGCGCACAATGAACTAGTTCTATTAATATAGTAGAATTTGATAATTTCCGCTTATTAATGACGTTTTATCTCAACGGTCCACATCCGCACGACATCCGCACTCCAAAGTGCGGATGCGGATGTGAGAAAATGTGCGGATGTTATGCGGATGTGACCTACATCACTAATATATATATATATATATATATATATATATATATATATATATATATATATATATATATATATATATATATAGGTTCCCTATTTGGTATAGGCTTTTGGTATACAGGGGTCAAAAAAGAACAACTTTCTGGTTAGTGTCTGTGTGGTCCAATTTGGAATCTAATTCTCAGAGAAATCTTTCTTTAACCCATTTCAACATGTAAGAGTTTAAATAGAGTAAATAGTTTAAAATTTTAATTTCAGCCGGAACTGTACTACTTACGATGAATTTTAATTGAACATAAATAATTGTTTGAGTTTTTTCTTTTTAATATCAGTAACATCATTCGTAATAAAGCTTTTTCTGTGTTAATAAAAATTAATGAAAAAGATATACAAAATATTTATTGAATATAATGTTATAACCAATAAGCATTTACAGCAAGAGAGAAGCTCTAGTATTCAAGAAGTTTCAAATCTTAGCGTTAATTTCAAATGTACACTAATAGGCAGTGGCGGCTCGTCGGTAGGCACTGCGGAACTGCAGCACCCCTAAATTTTTTATTTACAATTGAAATAATCAAGAACAATATAAGGATGAGCTCACTGAATAACTTTTTCAATAACTTTTGAAACTTTTATTCATTGCTCAATGCTCATCCTTTTATTTCAGTAATTATTTCAACCCATTCTTAGAGACAGCATCCCTAGAATTTTTAGTCACGAGCCGCCACTGCTAATAGGCTCACTACCTTTTTTCGCCTGCAGGAAAAGATCCCCCGGAGGAAAATACCCCCCACCGAGGAAAAAATCCCCCTAGGAAAAAATCCCCCTGGAAAAATATCCCCCGAGGAATAAATCCCCATTAGTCATGAGAAATAAGGATACAGATAATGCTAAATAAAATTTATTCTTTATTAAGAAACACAATTAAAAACGAATAGATAATAATTAATGTATGTGAAAAAATGCCGTGTTTAAAATTTTAGATTGAAGGCGATTCCTTTCAGATAATCTATAATGGATCGGTTATCAACATCATCTACGATACTTTTAATACGAGCTACTGCACTCTTGTATTTTTTTCTTTGCGTATGAGAAGGATGACCAGCCATAGCTTGAGTAGCATAAACTTGTTGTATAGCTTGCTCCTTTTGAATGCACCTTATAAAAGTCCTAACCTAACCTAACCTAACCTAACCTAACCTATGTCATTTCTAGATAATTTTTTATGTTTCATGACTAATGGGGGATTTATTCCTCGGGGGATTTTTTCCTAGGGGGATTTTTTCCTCGGGGGATTTTTTCCTCGGGGGGATCTTTTCCTGCAACGCCCTTTTTCTACTTGCAAAATTGTACAGTATACATATTTTGATGTCTTTTTAACACGTGGAGCTGATTTGATTAGGTTTCTCCTGTACTTTCTTCATTGTGGTATCATTGCTTTCATTCAATTTGGTGACTATGTTGTCTTCTATATTCGGGAGACTGCATCCCTTTTTTTTATTCCGAATTTGTTTTCATTTATTTTCATTTTTCCGAGAGAGAGAGAGAGAGAGAGAGAGAGAGAGACCTGCGCATACACCTTCCTTATTTCTTAGTTTTTTTATAAAGAGAACAAAGCGTACCTCTTGCTTCGTCCTTGAGATGGAAACTATATGGTTTCCTCGTTAATTGATATACCATGTTTGACTGTATGGTTAATTTATCAAGTTCAAGTGAGTATTTAAATAAAATATAATATTCTTTTATTTATTTTTTTACTTTTTATTCAGATCCGTCGTTGTACTGTTTGCTGTTTCGGTCATATTACGGTTAAATATTGTTTTTGGTGTTCTTTATGCTGTTACGGTAATTTTTCTTATTGTTTAATGTTGTTACCTCGTACGTCATATATGTTGAAATTAAAACCATAAATTAATGCCACACGAATTTTAACCGAGAAACTTTAACAAAACTGTAATTATAGTTTGATATCCCTGTTTTGTTACTGCTGAACTGGATTTAGGGCTAAGAAATTAATACAGACAATTCCTTTAGTCACTCAAACACACGAGCCACCGCGGATACCACGGTCTTGGATCTAGCGTCAGATACAATTTTCAATGGGCAGAGAAGAATATGAAATCGCAGTTAACTCGTTTTGCCAGACAAAATTGGCGAAACATCAATCTTTTCGTGAAATTAGATAATCTGCCAACCGTGTTATTTAAATCCTTCAGCGACTTCACAATAGCAAAAACTCAATCATTTCTTCTGATAAAAGTGTCCTCATTTTAACGAACCAAATTTACGCACGGAATGTATTAACAAAATACATCACTCTTAAATCCATAAAGAAACAGGAATGCAAGACCGTCATGACGTAAAGAGGAACCCATTCATAGACCTGATTTTGAGGGGGGTTCATTAAATTTACTTTCTTCTTAATTCACAACAAGACGCAGCAAACTAATATGTCGAAAATTAGGAATTATACTTTATACTTTGATAAAATGTCGATCATTTAAAATTTTAGGGGTGAAGTTATATACTAAAAGAATATTTTTATTAACATATAATTTATATTATAATTATATTATAACTTAAATTATAATTTATATTATAATTAATATTAATTCTGTATTTATTTTTCTCTGCCTATATATATATATATATATATATATATATTAGGACCAGTATATTTGAATGTGTAGAAGGCGGGGTCAGTATAAGGCGGCCATAAAGCGATGTAAACAGGAAGAAGAGTCTATTCGAGCATCAAAAGCCTGTGAAGCTCGCATAAATAACGATAATAATAAATTTTGGAAATTTTTTAAGAATCAAACGGGTGTCAAAAATGTCCTCCCTCCGACAATCGATGGGGTGTCGAGGGAGGATGAAATTGCAAAGTTGTGGAAAAAACACTATTCTAACATTCTTAACAGTGTGAGTAGGGATAATCTTAAGATAGATTGCAGCGAAACGATTGTGGGAGGGACAAGGGAAAATACTTTGATATCAATTTCTGAAGTAAAGATGTTAATTAAAGAGTTAAAGACTGGTTCTGCGTCACGGGTAGATGACTTATCGAATGAGCACTTAAAATATGCAAATGACGTAGTATGTCTGCATATATCATTGCTCCTATCAGCCATGCTGGCTTATAGCTATATCACTGCAGAGTTCATGAGGGTATATATCTTGCCCCTGGTCAAAAATAAGTACGGAGACATTCTGTCCAGCAATAATTACAGGCCTATTGCTGTCGCTTCCTGCTTCTCGAAACTACTAGGAAAACTCTTGTTACGCCGATTAAATGATTTCCTATGGACATCTAATCAGTTTGGCTTTAAAAGGTCCCACTCAACTGACCTGTGTATCTATGTACTTAAAGAAACAATATCTAAATACATTGACAGTAATTCACCTATTTATAGCTGTTTCCTAGATATAAGTAAGGCATATGATAGGGTGAACTACAATATTTTATTTGCAAAACTAGAAGACAGGAAGGTTCCCATGTACAGGGCCATTCAAAAAAGACGCAACAGTTTAAATTGCTTATACTGTATTTCGTAATATTGTTAACATACAGGAGTGATTTTTGTATTAGTTTACAGCGTACAATTGGGAGTTTTTATTTAATGAAAAACATGTTCAATGTGTGAACCACCGGCATCCAAAACCATTTGCAGTCGACGTTGAAAGTTGGCAAGTACTGTGCGTAGAACGTCATGAGTGATTGTGCTGACAACAGATGAAATTTCCTCTTGCAGCTCACTAATTATGAGAGGATTATTTCTGTAATCATTATCTTTCAGATATCCCCATAAAAAATAATCACATGGGTTGAGATCCGGAGAATATGGTGGCCAAGACCATCCACAGGCAAAACGTTCAAGGAAGCGATTCGAGATGACGCGATCGTAAAAATATTCATTTGAGGCTACAAGAGTCGTTCGCCTAGCGCCTTAGGCTACTAGGCCTAAGCGGTAACAAAACTCACAGGTGTACGCTGTAAACTAATACAAAAATCATTCCTGTACGTTAACAATATTACGAAATATAAACAATTTGAACTGTTGCGTCTTTTTGAATGGCCCTGTACATATTAAATTTATTGAAATTTTGGTATTCCCACCAATCTTTCACTGTTTGGCGGGGCAATGTACTATCCAAGTGTTTTGGCTCCTCTTGCGGGGTGAGACAAGGCTCCTTGCTCTTCCCTATGCTGTTTAATGTGTATATCGACGGATTAATTGCTTCACTTAATGAGGTAACAGTGGGATGTTGTATAGATAACACAAGGATAAATAACTTAGTTTATGCCGATGATATGGTGTTAATAAGTCCCTCTGTTAAAGGTCTGGATCGGCTACTAAAAGTCTGCGAAGTGTATTCGCAGAAACATGATATTCTTTTTAATGTTACAAAAACTAAGGTTATGCAATTTCATCCTAAAAGCTGTAATCAGCCAGCTGATATAAGGTTTAAAATGAATGGTGAAGTAATTGAGGAAGTACAAGAGTTTAAGTATTTGGGTCAAACTATTACCAGCTCCTTGAGTGATGACTCGGATATAAGAAAACAATCTCGAAGCCTGTGTGCTAAAGCGAATATGACCATAAGGAACTTTCGATTCTGTACAAGTGAAGCTAAAGACACTCTCTTTCGTACTTTCTGCAGTAGTATATACGGACAGCAACTGTGGGTGAATTATAAAAAAGGTTCTGGCAGAACCCTAAATTTGCTGTACAACAGGTCTTTTAGACTCTTACATAAATTACCACCGAGATGCTCAGCTTCGCAAATGTTTGCTACCCGCAATGTCCCGAGCTTCCCGGAGGTAACAAGACGTGCTCAACACAGTCTAATGCAAAGAATTAAAAAATCAACCAACCCGATCATCCAAGCTATCCATGAGTCCTGCCATTTATCCTCTAACTAAGCTATGGACTTCTTGGTACGAAAACGTCTGTCTGTAGCTCCACTTAACTTCGACGTTACAGTATTATTTCTAATCAATTGTGTATATTTCTATTCTTAGTATATGAACTGTCATTGTACTAATAGTATTTGTCATATGGACTATAGTCTGCCAATAAACCTTTTAATTTTCATTTTCATTTTCATATGGACCAATTAAATTTTTAATATCGGTGGCCTACATGGCTCAATTAAACTTTACATTGCTGTTCCACTTTCCTGTCCCGTGTACATTATTTATCAGTTCTGTTATCCGTTAAATACAAATGCACGACCTGAAAATATTAAATAATATAACAACACGGAACCTAATCTTAAATACTAAAGTCTTTAAGTCGCGCTTTGTGCGAGGAAAGGGTAAGGCGGTGTCTCGCTTCAGAGAAAATGACAAAAAACCTCAAAAGGGTCAGTCGAGGTAAGGAGTTTGACTCTACTATTAATAATACATTGTTTTAGTCATTGTCCAAAGCAGAAACGAAAGTCAAGGAGGTCAAAAGGGAAACAAAAGAAATGCCTAGAGCAGCGATTCCCAACTTGTGGTACGGATACACCGGTGGTACGCGGAGCTCTTATAGGTAGTACGCGGCGTTCTTATAGGTTGTACGCCTGAGAGTTTTAATATGCAATTTGCTAATTCATAATTACTTTAATGATAATGTATTGAAAAAGTGATATTCGTTGTCGATGAATAACTCACAACCTTTCCGACTGTGTTACTTAGAAAAGCATGGTGATACCTTGTTCTAAAAAGGTTAGGAACCCCTGACCTAGAATACTAAAGGTATAAATAAACATGCGAAGCGTTTAAAAATTACGAAAATAGATATAATCTTCAAAGAATGTACAATCATTAAAAACTGTAATTATGAATATGAAATGGTCTTATTTACTCGTATTAAACACGTATTACGTTAAAAAACGCACATACGAGCCAATTAACCTCGACAAAAAATAAGGAAAATGAAATGCAAAGCAGTAAACAAAAGGCGCAAGAAATTAAGTAGAGTTTTTGCATACGTTTATGCCACAGATGTATGAAAGAAAATAAAATATGATACGTAAAGAATTAGACGATGATGAAAGGGGAGGAAGTAACACGGAATGTGGAGGATGAGACTCGAAATGCAGCGAGCGTGCAAAATGCTCAGAGCGGCAGAGCGGAAAATGAAAATATTACACGCATCGAAAAAAGTAATGAGAACATTGAAAATAACATGCGCCGAAACTAGGGAGAATCATGCGGATGAATTGGAGACAAAAAAAAAAAAAAATGGAGGAAATTGGATAAAAATACGAAATTAAAATTTCTCATAGCAAAAGACGAGTTATTAAGGTATCAAAAGAAAAATATATAATCATATTATAATGAAAACAAAAAATAGAAAATACAAAACTAATTCAGGCAAATGGGTGACATCTGCAAATATATAGAAAATATTTATGAAAAATGGTTCCTTGTGGCTTTATGACCCGTCTTCGCTTTTTATAATTGGTTGCGAAATATACTGGTTTTCCGAGACAAGTGCCTTTTCACCACAATAATATATATATATATATATATATATATATATATATATATATATATCAACTGAAATTAAAAAGAGAAAAAAGTTTTTACCCCATTCCTCATTCAAAAAGAACATAAGTAAGCTTACGATTTATATTTCAAATTTTCCATGTATTGTGTCACCGAAACAAAGCGGTAGATATACTTTAACGTTCTGAATAAATAAATTTTCCTTGCACATTTGCTTTTACTAGTACACAAAGATAAGGAAATACAGTAGAACACACCCCGATACTCAATTCCGACCCCAAACCCCAACCCCCAACCGCCGTATTCAGTACCGAAAGTTCTCCCGCCAAATCAATACATTTAATATTTAAACTATTTACAAATAGATACTCATTACAACAGAACACTTATCATATATATTAATATGAACATATGAATATTAAAACGTAAAGAAATGCAGCTTTTAGCAAAATGGCTCAACGATTCTACAAACAGAAAAATGTATATATTTTCTCTTTGCTACCGCTGTTGTAAAGATTCTGTATTAAAATCAGTAAAATTTACGAGGAAGCCTAAACTATAATAGAACTAGTGTAAAACAAAAGAAAATTTGGATCACTTTAACATGTTGCTTCCCAAAGCATTCGGGAAGCAATATGTTAAAGTGATCCCTCCTAAGAAGCAATATGTTAAAATAATTAACACTGGGAAGCAATATGTTAAAAAGAGAAAGGTTGGTTGGTTAGAAAGAGGTTGGTAATCTAGGAGATAACCTACCGACCGTAAACAAAGCTATAAATGTCCTAACCGGGCATTCTATATATATTTAATGGAGAATAACTGAATGCCCGGTTAGGTCAACTGTACGCCTTTGATGATTGGTTAGGTTAAGTCGTGATATTTTCGTTAGTTTTAACGAAAATATCACAACTTAACCTAACCAATCGTCAAGGGCGTACAGTTGACCTAACCGGGAATTCAGTTGACCTAACCTGGCATTCAGTTAACCTACATTAAATATATAAAGAAAATGAAAGGATGCAAAAAGGAGCTACTCAACTCGTACTTGTGGCAAATGATGTGGCGTGACCGATTCTTCCGAAATCCATTTTTTACTTTGCGTGACCATATAGAGCAACAATTCTAATAAATTTACTTTCAATCTAATATTTTAACATGTTATGATTTACTTTTTATGCCTTTACTTTATTAAAGCGAACATTTTTTATCGTACTCCTTATCCTAAATATTGGGAAGCAATATGTTAAAGTGATATACACTGGGAAGCAATATGTTAAAGAGAGGTTCCTGGGAAGCAATATGTTAAAGTGATCTGAAAATTTCATCGAATATTGCATGCTAAAACTAGCATATAAGAAAAAAAATATTACCTCACAGAATTTAACTGCCTCCCTATTCCCCTCCTTACTCGTCGTAGAGAGCACGAATTTTTTGGAAAGTTTCGATAACGTGCGAATATATAATTACAAGTATTTTATCATGTACGTGAGTAAATATATGTGATTTTGCATTAAAATATAGAAACAATTACACTGGGCAACACGTATTTTATTGAATGATATCTGACACTTGATTCTAGGTAATTTGGGTGCGCTGAATACGAATTTCAACTCGGTTTGGCTCTATCAGGTCCTGATTCTTGTCGACAGCCTATGTGCCATTTTCCAGATTTTTCAAATTAGGACTAAAAAATTAAGTCATGTGTTAAATTTTTTTTTCAAGTTTCATGAACACAAGCAGTTCAAACTACAGTAAAATTACATTATAACGATAGAAATGACAAAATAAAAAACAAACAGATATGAAGCTTTCACTGTGGCAAAAATTTTCTTTTGTAAGACTTTCTAGCGTATTTGCTTGTTGATGGCAGGTCTCTTTTCAAGCACCAGCAGTAATCAGCCATCATGTGGGAATCCCAGCGGCCTTGGTACCGTTCCTCCATAATTTTTATATCTTGGTGGAATCTCTCCCCTTGTTCGTCACTTACATCACCTAAATTACTTGGAAATTGGTCAAGATGGCTATTCAAAAAATGCATTTTTATGCTCATATTGCAACCTAACTCTTTGTAGTCCCTTAAAAGTTTTTTTACGATTTCTTCGTAGTTATCTGCCCTATAATTGCCTAAAAAGTTTTCTATCAAGTCCACGAATGAGAACCAGCCATTTTTTTCGCGTTCATTCATGACATTAGGAAAATTGCTGTCTTTAATCATTGTTCTTATTTGTGGACCGTCGAAATTCCCGCCTTGATTTTTTCATAACTTAAACTTGGAAATTTTGAAGTTATGTATTTGAAACACTCGCCGTTCGTATCTAAAGCTTTTACATATTGTTTAATGAGGCCTAGTTTTATATGCAGAGGAGGAAATATGATTTTATCTCTGCTCACTAAAGGTGGATTAATTACGTTTTTTTCTCCGACAGTAAGTGATGTTCGTGCTGGCCAGATTTGTTTGAAATAATGTTCTTCCTTGGCTCTGCTGTCCCATAAGCAAAGGAAGCAGGGATATTTAGTATACCCTCCTTGTTATCCTAGCAGAAAATTAACCATTTTTAAGTCAACACATATGATCCACTCGTGCTCCCTATATTTGATAAGATTTAAAACCTTTTCTATATGTTCATACTTTTCTTTTAATTTTGTTGAGTGCCCAATCGGTATCGAGCCGTATAGATTGCCATTTGCAACAACACACACTTAAGACTTCTTTTCGAACTGTCTAAAAACAAGCGCCAATCATTTGCATCGTAAGACTCAACCCCATCTTCTTTAACAAACCAACTATGTCGCAGCAATATACTAAACTATCCTCTGTTCTAAAATATTTAACAAGTTCTTCTTCTCTTTTTCTGTAAAATGAAATGTATGTGTTTGAAGTAAGCAAGTTTTTCTCTTTAAGTCTTGAAGCTAAAATTTCCGCAGCTTTTTTGGCAAATTTAGATCCCTTACAAGATCATTCAACTCGGCCTGGTTAAACTTTTGCGGATCGTTTTGACTTTCAAATACGCTGGGGTCAAAATCGGTGTCTGACTCCTCAAAGTGCATACAATATTTTCAGGAACATCTTCAACTAATTCTTGAGTTGGCAGACCCTTAAATTTTGGAATGGGGATCTCATTTGAATGTAGCACAGGTCGTATCGCGGTGTCGAAATTTGAGTACTCGATACAATGTTTATTTTTCTTAGTGAAGCCCGAAGTCTTGACAAAGCAAAGGTAGCAATCGGTCTCGTGATTAGTAGGCTCTCGCCACACCTGATATGGAAAAAAAATTGTAAAGCGTTAACAAAAGCGACGAGAGACTTGTTTTTATGAATTTTATCAAAAGTTATCACACAAACATTTAACATTTCTATGTGTTTCAACCTTATGCAATATTTGAGATTCTTATAAACATTTTCTGTAAATTTTTGTTTATGTACCTAAGTTACAATTACATTTAGGTAAGTTACAGTATACTAGTGATTAAATTACGTAGTTTTTATGAAATCATAAACTTACCATCGGAACTCCAAAAGGTATTTTTGAATCCGAACCCTTCGTCCAATGTCGCAGTCTTTCAATGCATATAGTGCAGGCTTTATGTGGAGCCCACGATTTATCTTGGTCCCCCAGTTTTATGCCAAAATAAGCTAAGTAAGCTCTTTTTACGAAGTCAGTTATATTTGCTCGTTGATGTGGAAGTGTAAAATTTCCAGATATATAACAGAAGGAATCAGGGTTGTTTTTGCATTTGAACTTTCTAGTGCTTGATGACATATTGCTTGATTGTTCTGCCAATTTGTAAAGGTATTTAAAGCCCTTAATTCATATAAATTTAAGAAAATCTGAAATATAAACACAAAAATTAGTTTAAATAGGTACTTATTATGAAATAGGTACTTACAATCTATGAAATTAAACTAGAAACACGGATGAGTAGGTACAATATAAATTACGTCTAATTAAATCAACTATATTAAATCACGATGACAAAATTACTCACTAAATCATATGCCAATTCAAAATTATGTTAATGCCCAAACTTAATTAACTAACTCAACTGACTGACTGACTGATTGAATTGACTGATTAACTCTGGAAACGAGTCGCTTTTATATATTTTAGTTGTCCCTCTAGAATACTCTACAGAGAACAGGAACGCTCGAGAAAATTTTAGAATTCTATGATATTTTTAGCTTAATTTACTAATATTAAAATGGGTTAAAAATGACAAAATTAAAAATATTTTTAGGGTGTTACATATAAAAATATACATAATACAACAATACCATAACAATAGGTACAAATACCTAGATAAAAACCTAGTTGCATAATGTGTAACTGCAAAAAGACAGCGAGTATTGAGAAAAAAAACCTTTTTATGAATACGACGAAAGAGGAGGGGTGTTGAGCAAAATCAGGACCTGATAGAGCAAAACCGAGTAAAAATTCGTGCTCAGCGCACCCAAATTACCTAGAACTAACTGTCAAATCTAATTCAATAGACAAAAATTTGAAATTTGTTCCCCAGTGTTATAAATCCATACTCTGATACATTGTTACTCGATGAAATGGACTTGACATGTCGTTCAGCCATCTGCAACTTTTTCGTAGTGATTTCCATTGTCCTACGGTGTGATGAAGCAGTACTTCCTTTTTTTCTCTGTGAAGCATCCCATGTGTTCACTATATTGGCCCAAATATTCAGCACTTAGTTCTTCCTGGTAGAGCTACTTTTCGGCCCTTATAACATCGTCTATTTTTTCAGCTTAATCTATACGGCCGAGTTTTAAACTTGCATTTGGTTAAAAAAAATAAAATTCAGAGATGCAAATTTTACTATTAGGATTTACAATGAAGTTTTTTCTGTCCTATAGTTTTACTTTCTATAAAGCATGATATAATTCTTAATTATATTATGAATTCAGTAAAAATAAATATGCAAAAAAATACAAAGGCTTAATGATGTCCTTTAATTTCGATCATAGTATTTATTTTCAATACGTATTGACCATAGATGCCAAAGTGAATGCAGATCATATCGATATATTTTGCGCTTTATCGAAACACTTAAATTTTATGCTCTCTACCTCTCGACGCTCTTCTTAGAGAGGAAAAGGAGAAGGCAATTGAAAAGCATTAAATAATTAATACATGGTTCTGTTGATAAAATGTATATTTTATCACTTTTTTTTTCGAATGATACTATTTTAGCATGCATATTTTAAGCAATTTTCTTTGGCTTTATATTAATTCCATTACGACTTAGGTCTTCTCTTAAACTTCACTGTTTTTAAATTCTTTACAAAAGCGGTAGCAAACAGAAACAATAGTCTGTGGAAGCGTTGTTGCCATATTCACTAAAGCCGTATCTCAATAAGTCTGATTTCTTATACTAAAGAAGTATAATAATTCTAACAGATCAATGCTCTATATCAGAAAATGTTTGTATAACTTTCCATATAAATAATTTAAATATTAAATATAATAATTTGTCTGGAAAATTTTTAATTCTTGAACTGAAAAATGAGGGAGGTTGGAGTTGGGATAAGAGCTGAGAGTTAAGAAACAAAACGTTAGTATATAACTTCTTAACTATACACATGTTTATTAATAAAGTCAAATGTACAAGAAAGCGTTTATTTATGCTTTGCTTTACTGATACAGTACGTGGAAAGCTTCAAATATAAATTCTAACTTCCATTCCACGCCCACCCAGCTTTGCAAACTCGTAGTGTGAGTGATGGTGAAACTGCTTTTACCTATTTTGCTTTATATTTTTTATAGAAAGAGATGTCTCGAAAAACCAGGTATTTAGCAATCATAAAAAAGCGAAGGCACGGTATGAGACTATTTCTCCACCAATAGTAATTTTCTTTTTTTGAATTTTGTTTCTTCGGGGAACTCTTTTCCATAAATATACTTCTGTCCATATAAAACGTTTTAACATGACGAAGAGAGAAACTTACTGAACGTCGATGGAGGTTAAACCGTAGATGTTATTAGCCAAATATATTAAAATACTCTTACAGAAAGATGTACACATTTGACGTGTCCCTATTTCCACGCTGAAGATATACTCTTAAAAACTGTCCGCTTTGTGTACTTTAGATCCGATCGGATAAAAAGGGTTAATTATACTGACAAAAAGACTAAATATATCGGGACATTTTATTTAAAACACGCAATGTATATCTCACCCACACCGACGATATCATCGGGAAATCAATACATTACACCATTAAAAATAGTTACATCACAAGCGCAACAGCAGCATATACACATCACTAATAATATTCATTATTTTCACACACTCATTACTTTCAAAAACGGATACAACATCCACTTTCACAACATCAAAAGCTGATGTTAAATAAGCGCAAATCGTTAAAGTTAAGACCGAAGTTCAAAACGTGAAGAACTGTTCTCAACTCGCAGAGCATCAAAGCAAAATTGAGAGAACAGTGAAAAAAATATATGAAAACTAACACCACCACATTTTAATTATCACATATAAATATATTAGTATTATATGGTCACAATATACAAAACTTAACAGAGGAAATACGTACAAATATATGTTTATCACAGACTCATCTACATAAGCGAGAAACGTATATGGAAACCGCAATGAATATTTTTAAGTAAAAATGCTCGTAAAAAAATTATAATGCATTTGGGGAAGATAGGTTAGCCAAGAGAGGATGAAAATGCTGTATAATGCATATATAATGGAAAATATCTACGCAATCTACGTAATAGCAAGCGAGTCCAACAGTACACATGATGTAGCCTATTTACTCGTAAGCTAAATAACTAAATTTGTAGCTATAATTGTTTTAAGGTCCGCGGAAGCAACAGGAAATATTTTAAATAAATGAAATTGACAGAATGTTAAGATTACCATTAACCCCGAAGCCAAATCTTTCAGTATGTAATTAACATTCCTTCACAACACAGGAAAGGAGTAACGATACGGTTTAATACACAGATTTTCATACTAAAACATCGGAAAGAGACCGAATTCAAGCCGAAATGCTATTAAAATTTTATTGAGAAAAGAACCCATAACATTCTAAATAACTATTACGCGTAACTCCTAAATAATAATCCCGTACTTTTGTCAGTAACTCTGACGTAACTTACAGGTAAATTTTATTAAACGTAACTTCCTTGTAAGCTTGTCGTAGTTAATGCAAAAAACTTCACTTTTTTCTACGCGAAGGTCAAAATATGAAAATAAAAACCCACTCTAATAGACAGAGTTTATTTCCACAACAGTTTCGATGCCCACTGGCATCCTCCTCGGGTGTATACAGTTTTTATTTTCATATCTTGTCGTAGTTGTTTTATTAGCACCTTTCATGTAGTTTTTGCGCATATAACTTTCAAGTAACAAACGTTTATTTTAATCCTTTAGCGCCCAGTATCACTACTGATGTTTTTCTGGTTAACGCCAGACGATTGATTTTATTCAGTCTCGGAAAAGATCCCCCTGCAGTAAAGGGTTAAACAATATTGTCGAAGGAAAACCGAAAGGCACAAAACGGCAAATAAGATGGTGGTTGATGGGGTTTATTTAACTTCCTTCTCAACATCTAAGGTCATATGACGAAGGAGATTTACAGCATTACGTGGTATCCGAACCCACGGGTCGTTACATAATCTGGACGTGAAGGAAGATCTCCCATCTAACTACTATCCAGACCCAATGTTCCTAACTTCGCTGATCAACGGGAAACGGTATTACGATATTAGCCAGCAAATAAGAAATATAATAATTATACAAAGCAAAAGCAATACTAAAAATAAATAAATATTTTAACTAAAACAAAAATATAATAAATACGAAAGGAAATAATAAGACGTATATATATATAGGTACAGTCGGAGAAAAAGTTTTCCGGTGCACTTTCGTTTTTAATTGAGTAACTGGCAACTCCATATTATTTACAAATATACCAACATAAACATTATCGTAACCAATAAATTGATTTGAAACGAGATGTTAAGAGGAATTTCATTGGCTGAGTGACTGAAATTAATTTACCAATGGCATTGAAAAGCTTTAGTAATGAATTAACTTCGAGTCTTTCCTTCGTTTTCTCGTGAAGACTGATTAGCTATACGATCGGATTCAATTATCTGGAATTAAAATATATATGTATATTTTATTTTAATTTCTTTATGCAAGAAGGAGGGGCCAAGGGCGAATGCCCGCAAAAGCGTCCCCTTCCCGTTTCTTCTCTGTTATGAAAATACGTGGAACTTTGAAATAGAGTCACTGTCTGTAATTATTATTATTATATATATATATATATACGTGTGTGTGTGTGTGTGTGCGCGCGCGACCGCGCGCATGAAAGTACTGGTCATTATTGGTGATGAGTATCCTGCCATTACTGCTGCTACTACGCTTGCTAATGAGAGTTGTGTTATAACTACACTAAAGTATATTTTTGATGGTGTAATGTATTGATTTGTTAATAATTTTGTTGGTGTGGGTAAGATAAGCATTGATGAGAAAAAACTTCGCGTGTTTGAAGAAATAGTCTGGTCTTTTCCACCAAAATTATTCATTCATTCTTAGTTATGATTCCTTAAGAAAGAAAACAAAAGTTCTGAATCGCAGTTTATTATATAGCTCGTTCCAAATCTATTTATAACTTACTACAATGTTTACATTTATATATTTGTAAATAAATAATACGAAGTTGCCAGTTATTTATAATTGGAAGCAATAGTAGTGACATGCAGTAAGTCTCTTTTACCAATTGTACAACGAAGAGAAATTAATCTCATATACAGTATACAGTTCCGTTAAACACACACACACACACACATACATATATATATATATATATATATATATATATGTTCAACGGACTACGTTATGGCCACGTCGCAACTGTTTCCCGTTAGATCAGCGAAGTTAAGCAACGTTGGGTCTGTTCAGTTGTTGGATTAGTGTCGGTTTCTCAGTTCACATGATGTAGCGACCTATAGTTTGAATTCTACTTAATTCTGTGGGTCCTGTCCGTCACATGACCTTTGCTGTTAAGATGAAGGTTAAACAACCCAAAACATTATTATTATTATTAATAATAATAATAATAATATAATATATGTTCGGCACTTATTCCTTTTCCCCCCAGCAATTTCTTTTTTCCCGGTTAGGTCAACTGTACGTCCTTGACAATTGTTTAGGTTAAGTCATGATATTTTCGTTAAAATAATCCACTTATTCCTTCCCCCCCCCCCCCGACATTTTGAAATATTTTAACGTAAATATCATGACTTAACCTAAACAATTGTCAAAGGTGTACAGTTGACCTAACCGGGAAAAAAAGAAATTGTGGAGGAAAAAGAAATAAGTGCCATATGTTCATTATTAATATGTTCAATTGTTAACAATAACATGTTCAAGGCTACATATGTTTCTTCTTCAATTTACATTACTTTGAACATTTCATAGATTTAACGTTCGATAGTACCTTTAATCCTATGTTATATGTTAATATGTTCGACTATATTGAACGTTTGGTAAAATTTAAGTCATGACAATAAATTTTTTTAGGGTTCAAAACCTCGCCACTAAAGCCGACGTGGCTTTTCAAATGTCACGTGGCATTTCGAATAGCCCATCTCGGCTAAACCTAACATAAACCTAACGTAGGGTTACCATATTTGAACTTTCAAAAAAGAGGACACTCCGGAGAGGGGGAGGTGTATCCGTATCAGTATCTACCAACTCACGTTGTATTAATGTGTTATATATACTATGCGCTACATGTCGTCTATATTGAGTATTTATAAATAAGAAGAAGTGTTATGGCCTCAAAAATCAATGTTATAAATATTCAAATTTCCCGGACATGTCCGGGAAAAACCGGACGTATGGTAACCCTAACCTAACGTAACCTAACCTTAAGATTCACGACAAGGAATATTTTACGTTCAAAACCCTGCCCCTAAAGCCGACATTAAATAGCTTTGAAAGCCGAGATTGGCCATTCCAAATGTTACGTGATATTTGTAAAGCCATGTCGACTTTAAGGGCGGGGATCTGAACTCTTAAAAAAGTCATTGTCGTGAATCTGATATTTAGCCAAACGATTTTATCTATAAAATTAACAACACTCTGTAATACTAAATAACTAACTGTACTGTAAGCTATAATCAACTTGCTTTAAATTAAACTCTAAAGAGCAGTTATCTTGGCACCTCTCGGTATAAACTAAAATTTAAAAAATAGTCTTGATACATCCTTTCAAGTGCCTACATTATTTTGTCTGACGCCAGACAGTTTAAACTTTTACTGTTACAATTCAGAGGCAACACAAAGATGACACTTGTTTATAATTACATTTAATCATAAAACATAAACATCAAAGCATCTTTACAGTTACTTTATTGTAATTTGAATCTCACTCACTGAATTATATAATATTCTTATTATATTATGCGAGTTATGGGGCTTTATAGATTATATTTAGGTATATGGAGAACCCATAATCTTCGCTACTTCTACGTATATATATATATAATCTTCCCCTCAATTAAGGGGAATAAAAACTGAACAGCAAAATGTTAAAGCAGAAAAAGTTACGCTAATATTGCACATTCATTTCATTGTTACATAACTGTTACGTTAAAATATGTAACTAAGTAAGTTGCGTTTACAGTATATGTAATATTTTAGGAGTGTACTCAAAAAGTTACGGAGACTAACCGCAAGAAGAATGTACTATAGTTTATTTGGACAAATAACAGCGATGCAATAATGGATGTAAATATCCAAACGAAAATTTCTGACCAGAAAATGATTAGGGTTGTCAATTCAGATGGTTTCCAAATCCGGAGATTTTACCTACGAAGCTCATCATTATTTGCTTATGTAGCTAAACCGATAGATAAACTTCCTCATTTTTTAGAATAATAATTAATCTTGCCAAACATCTGTAAGAAAAGAGGCAAATTCTACTTTTAATGACATTTTTACAAAGCTCAATTTCCCGAGACTCCGGCCCAAAACCAGAGACCTGGCAACCCTAAACAAGATTGAAGCGCAAGTGAGATTACAGGGTAAGACACTTAAACTTAAAAAAAATAGGCATATTGGAAAAATTAAATTTGTCCTAATGACAAAAAAAAAAAGCAAAATTGAAAGAAAGACCAGAACACTATTCAGATATTTTTCGTTTGACTGCCGCCATTGAAACATAAGAGGTGTGCCCCCCCCCAGCCTTCTTTACTTAGCCTTATAAGGCTAACTAACGAAAATATCACGACCTAACCTAACCAATCGTTAGGTCAACTGTACGACCTTGACGATTGGTTAGGTTAGGTCGTGATATTTTTGTTAGTTAGCCTTATAAAGCTAACTAAAGAAGGCTGGAGGCCCTGATCTTCAGGTGATCCCCTTATTTTTCTGAGTACACGATTAAAACTTAAAAATTAAGCATGGATCTTGAAAGTAATTAAAATTGTTTATAAGAAACAAAATTTGAAGGGGAAATTAAGAAAAGCTTTTTTATAAAGTAACTTATTTTGTATCATCAAGACATTTCAGTTAAAATACAAAATACAAAAAGTTTAATTATGTTTCAATGGCGGCAGTCAAACGGAAAAGATCCCACTATTCCAACAAAGTAAAAATTGGGAAACATATAAACATATACACTTAATACTAAATTGGAGAAGAAATTGTGTGTAATACAATAGATATTACAATAAATATTAATCTGAAACATTCATTTTGAAATTTGTTGATGAAAAGCGGCTGAAAGTATAAAAAAATAATCTAAAATATTTTTATGCTTTCGCACAAAAAAAAATAAAATAAAATAAATCCATTGGAAGCACCAGACCCATTAAAACAATGATGGTGATTACATAAATGCCCAAAAAACAAATGAGTAAATTACTAAATGACCAATTTAATTCAGTGTTTAGTCCACCGAAATCTGTAATCAAGATTGAACATTCAAATTTTTTTGTTTTTGAAGCGGCTACTCATGAACCAAGGACTGATTCAGACGAGAACTTGCTCCACGACTTTTTTTTTTATTTCAGAAAAACATGTAACTGATGCGCTACGTACGAGTATATAAGCTGCGACACAACTCAGCAAAGTGTCTATACAAATGTAGGGAAAGTACAGAAGAGGTACTGTCCATATCGCAGAGGGTATCACTCGAGGCAGACACTGCTATTTACAAAGGTATAAACAAGCCTATTCGTGTCACAACCTATAAAGCCTTTTTTTTTAAGAGTTTAGAACAGAGTAATATCCCATTATGTTAAAAGAGACTGTTAAAAGAGTCTGTTAAACCTAAATGGCGGAATGCTGAAATTAAAAGTAGCTTAACGTTAAAACGGAACGCGTATTTCAAATTTAAAGAAACAAATAACTTGTCCGATGAAAATGCAAGGAAATTACCGAGAAGGCGAAGCGAAAAATTTGGTCTCACCCCATTTTAGGCCATTCCCTTTCCCATCCATGTCCGCAAATGCAATTTCCATTCTAAGAAATTCCCACTTCATGTAATCATGCTCATCCACGCCCTTTCCCACTTTGGTCCGGGTTAGGTTAGAATACGATAAGTTAGGTTATGATTGGTCAGATTAATGTTAGGTTAGGTTATGACTGGTTAAAATAGGTTAGTAAATATTAGCCCTTCCCATTTGGCTCCGTTTCAGCGACGAAAACATGGATTTTTCACTTTTGGTCATTTTCATTTGAGGACCGAAAATGGAGTGGGAATGACATACAATGAGAAGTAATCAAAAACTTATTAGAAAAAGTAAACGCAACTATGGCTTTATATAATGAAGCAAATTAAATCGAATCCGAAGGAATTCTATAATTATGTTAAGAATAAAAAAGTAGCTTCGCAGACGATTGGTCCGCTCATAGGCGAAAACAACGAACGCATTTAAGGTGACTTACAAATGACGAAAGTTTTAAATAAATTCTTCTCTTCAGTGTTTACTAACAAAAATATAAATAACACTCCCGTTCACGTAATCATGCGCATTGTTGATCATTTAAAGCCTCACGATTTTATCATTAGTGAAAATGAATTACTCTCGGCCATAGGTAAAATTAATCCTAATAAAATTCCAGGTCCAGATAAGCTTTACCCTAGGGTACATAAAGAAGTGAACTACGCAATAGTCTCTCCTCTTACATATACTGTATATTTAATAATAATAATAAATCGTTACAGTCTGAAGTAGTTCCGTTCGATTGGAAATTCGCAAACATCACGCTAATATTTAAAAAAAGGAGACAAATCGCTTCCAGGGAATTATCGTTCCATTAGTCGGACTTCAGTAGTTGGTAAGCTTATGGAGACGATCGTTCGGAACAATATAGTTAATCACTTAAAAATTAATAATTTAATCAAAGATTTTCAACACGGCTTTCGACGTAATCGTTCTTGTCTTACTAATTTGCTCGGTTCTTTAATAATATTGTAAATATATATGACAAGAGTAAAAGAGTAGATACTCTATATTTCGATTTTCAAAAGGTGTTTGATAAAGGGCCCCATAGGAAATTATTAGCTAAACTTCAGTCTCACGGAATTGATGGTAATGTTCTCAAATGGATTGAAAATTCGTTTAGTGAACGTAAATAAAGCATGGTAATTAATGGCAGACCGTCTAACTGGAGAAGTGTAACTAATGGCGAGCTTCAGAGATCAGTTCTGGACCAGTTCTTTTTATTATTTATGTCAGTGACATCGACATAAGAATTAAGAGTATAATTTTAAAATTTTTGAATGATACCAAACTAGGGAGACGAACAAAATCAGCGGCAGAACGTTTTCAGATTCAAGAAGATATTAATAAGTTACGCGAGTGGGCAGAAATTTGGCAAATGAACTTTAATATAGATAAATATAAAATGTTGCACAATGGTAAAAACAATGTTAAAAAATGTATTCTATACGCAATAAAACACTAACAAGTATTACGGAAGAGAAAGATTTAGGTATTATCGTTGCCGACATTCTTAATTAATTAAACCGAGTAAGCAATGTATCGAAGTGGTTAGAAAAGCAAATAGAATCTTAGGATTTATTGGTAAATCATTTGAATTGAAATCCGAAAAAAACAATACTAACATTATATAATTTCTTAGTACGCTCCCACCTGGAATACTGCGTTGAATTCTGTTCCCTATATTTACGACGAGACATAGATGGAACAGAGAGAGTACAGTGACGGGCTATTAAGATGATTGCTAGACTCAGACACAAATTATGCTCTGCCCGTTCAGAAACGTTAAAATTATTCCCACTTGTTAAAAGGTGAATTTGAAGAGATTCAATCCTGGTGTTTAAAATGATTAAAGGTTTTGATAATGTCGACGCCGAAAAATATTTCACCTTCAGAAATGCAGATAAAACTCGCGGTATTGGTCTCAAATTAGTGGGTAAACATTTTAATTCTAATGAAGCTAAACATTTTTACTTCAATCACATAGTTAATTTGTAGAATCGATTGCCAGCCATCGTAGTTCAAAGTAATTCGGTCGAGTCCTTTAAAAAGAGACTAGATGCTTATCTTGCTTTGAACCCCAAGTTAGAAGCGTTTGTTAATGCATAAACTAATGTAGAATTTTCACTCGGATTCTTTCCTCTTTACTTTAAAATTTTCACTTTATCTTTAAATTTATTTATTTCCTTTCAATCTCTCTTCTTTGCTTTGCCTTTAAATTTTAACTTGTCTTTAAGTTTTTTCCCATTTTTTTTAACTTTCCTTCTTAAACAAACAGCCTCGTAGCGACCAGCCGGTCTGTTGCTGTTTGGTGTCCTTTGTATAAAAGAATCTATATCATTCAAACCAACAAGGTTTTAGTAGGAGAATTTCTTATTTATTACAAACATGTTAGACACCGAGAGAAATTTTTAGAGTTTTGCTTCAAATTTAATTATAAATGTCACGTATGCAGATTTTGCTGGTCTTCGCTATATGTGACTATTAATATTACTGGGAAGTTGGCCTATGGCGTATGGATCCTTAAAGTTTTAATTAAAGAAATCCGAAAACATAGTGGTAAACGGAGTTAAATGGACAGTTTCAGTTTTGATTAGCTCTTCAAATCAAGGAACATTATTATCCCTCTGACTGTTCTCAGTAATGTTCGCAGTCGTAGACGAAAATAAAGAATAATATATTATAACGGTGTTTGCGCGTAGCTAAAAAATTTACGAGGAAACCTTTATAAAGAAGACCAAAAATTACAAAATGATACCAACATATTATTCAAGTAAACTGGAAAAGAAAACAGTATGAAATACACTGATAATAAATACCAACCACTGAGATAACGTAACAGCAAAGAATTAGAACAAACTATCTATGAAACAAGTAGTAACAAACAAATTATACCAAAATATCATATCAGAGATGTAACTGTAATTGCGTAAATAGGGGCAGAGTTCATATGGAGCATTGCATTATTGTATGTGATATCGGAAAAGTAATGAAAATCAATTACAGGAGTTTTCATAGCAAATGAGAACATATCATGTTCAAATTAAGGAGGAGTTTGGTTTCATCAGCAATTAAATAGTGTTCTCCTCACAAATACGTGGTGAAAATAAGATATTGCGAAAGTCGAAACTTTACAAACTCTCTAACTGTAAAATAAAGGAGCAAGATGTAAAAATTACTGTTCATGGCTGATATCTATACAGAGGGTTGATAATAAAAGTCAATAAATAATAACAGATTTATTTAATCAATATATTTAAAATCGTGTTATTTTCATCTTTGCATTATGTAAAGCTGACACACGTTCTGGCATTCCAATGATGAACTTTGCCGTTTATTTTGAGGACAATTATCGTGATGTCTATTCAATTTTGTCAATCCTCTGAACATAACTTTATTCACTGAGATGGCGTCGTGAACATTGAATAATTATATATGTCTAAAACATATATGAAATATGTATATCCATTTACAAAAAAATAAAAAATAATAATAATAATGGATTGGCTGGACAGGAAGATTCACTATTATTCGTCATGCAACACGACAAGAATTTTGAGACCGAAGATGGAAAACTCAATCAGCAGTCGAGGACCAAAACTATTTAATATCTTACAGAAGGAAATGCGAAATGTACAAGGTATTCATCTAACAACATTCAGAAACCGCTGGATGAATTCCTGAGCTAAATCCCTGAACAGACATGCCTGGCAGGTTACGAGGGCAGGATGTGAGTATAGAAATTAATTCTCTCTTTCATCAAATCCCATAAATGAAGAGGGATGCTGCTGCAGATGGGTGGGTCGAGCCTGATTATTTGTTCGGAAGCGACAAACGCCATAGATACGATGGTATCTCTTTTGGAGTTTACATACAAAATAATATGAGGCGTTGCGTGGAAGAAGGGCGACCTAGCCAAAATCAAATCTTTGAGAAAAATGCATTTTAAGTTGGAGAGGTATTTATCGACAATTAGGTAGAAGAAGGGCGACCTAGCCATTTTTGGCGAAAATGAATTATTGCTGTTTTCAGTAGCTTAATATATTATATTAAGCTACTGAAAATCAGCAATAATTCATTTTCGCCAAAAATGGCTAGGTCGCCCTTCTCCCACGCAACGCCTCATATGAACTATTTACAATAGATACATCTCAAATTTTAACAGCATTGAATTGCTTCGCTCTTCAAAGCGTAAAGAACCTCACAAAACGCGACTTACGTGTAATACCTGTACAAAAAAACTTTGGTAATATGTCACTTTGTAAATTTAACGGAGACTTATTTCTAGGTTACAGAATATGTAAGTTGCGGAGGAAATTCCTTGGCGTCTTATATGGTTATGTATGATATGTATGTGAAACTCATTGGTGAGGTTTTGAATTGGTGATCGGTGGAAGATCTAAAGTTATATGATACGTCTTTCACTGAGCCCCGCCTTTCAGTTTTTACCTATTATATCGAAATAATAACTGTATAAATGGTAGTGTTATTGTAATAAATGTTTTATTGAGTACAGAAAATGCATGTAGTATGTGTATATATATATGTGTGTGTGTGTGTGTGTGTGTGTGTGTGTGTGTGTGTGTGTGTGTGTGTATACACCGTCTGCCAAAAAACGGGTTCACTCTAAAAACAGCCATGAAATCAACATTTATTAACCAATCATAATGAAACTCATACAGAGCAAATCTATGTAAACAGTGTATATGTACATCAATTTTCAGATTATTATATTCAAAATTAATGATTTAATGAGGATTGTTTATATTCAACAAATTTTGTTGGTGAACATCGCTCCAGTTTTGAATTCTGGGAGTCCACAAAGGCGGCAAAACTTTGGTAATAAAATTTTTATTCTCATTTTAGTTATAAAATACATCATAAGATTTATAAAATATAGGAAATGCCTCCATTAAAAACACATGAAAATAAAAAAAAGGATTTTGAATTTCGAAACAGAACTTAAATCCTAAGTTTACAAAAGAAATCAAATTAACATTTTACTCTTTTGGAATTCCTATTAAAACAATTGTTCAATGTGTTTCCCTTCTGTTCAACAATTTTCTTCAATCTTGGACGAAATTTATCAATGGTTCTATCGATCTATTCTTGTGGTATCTCCACTTCTCCACAAGAAGCTGACGTAAGTGATCAACATTTCTCACCCTGCTCCTGTAAACTCTCTGTGCCAAATTTTTCCAGATTCCATAGTCAACAGGTTTCAAGTCAGGACTGTTAGGTCGCCAATTTTGGGATTCAAGTAATTCTGGGACATTTTTCAAGTATTCCACAGTTGCTATTGCTGTAGGGGACGTTGCTCCGTCTTGCTGAAAAAGATAATAACCACCGTTGGCCAGATTTTTGCATTTCGGGAAGTATGTTTCGCAGCAGAGTGTTTCGATAGTACTCAACATTGACTTTTACACCAGGTTTAATGAAATGAATGAATGTTTTTCCTAACTTTGATATGCCAACTGACACCATAACACTAGCTGAGAAATGACTTCTGGTTGCAAACAGTCTGCATCAGGTATCTCATTCTTACATTGGACGTGCGAGTAAACTCTGTCATTTTGACTGTTTCGAGGTGGCTCCACAGTGAATCTCTTTTCATAAGTGAAAAAAGCCTTTGAAAGTTTATCACATGTTACTCGCCGTAAGATTTGTTTTGATCTTTGAACTCGTTTCTGCTCATCAGTTTGAGTAATCTTTTGCCCGTGCACTCTTTTGAAAGGTTTTAGTTGAAGATCTTGTTTAATTACACGTCTCACACTAGTTTCTAATAATTGTAACTCTTTTGATATGCGAGCTGGTGTCACATGAGTTCCTGGCTGGTTTTCCTGACTTAATATACGTTCTTCGGCGTCGTCAATATTTTCTTGCACGCGAACAGTTTTTGGTCGCCCACTTCCCTCTCTTCTTTTGATATCCCCAGTCTCGTCAATTTTCTTTAGAAGCTTTCCCAAACCACCAAGAGTCCATCCTTTTGTTTGGGAATTCAGAGAGTAGTTTCGTTCGTCCATATCCCTTTTCTAGTCTATAATGCTTGATTATAATCTTATCTTCCTCTGAAAATGGCATTTCCACTATATTTTATAACCCTGTAAAAAAAATTGTATATTATTAGAGAAATATTTAATAAGTCGTTATTTTTGATAGCTTCGAACTGAAATTTGATTTACAGGTAGATGTTTTATATATCTTTTAAGTGTATAAGTTTCATACTGATTGTTTGAAAAATGTTGATTCCTTGGATGTTTTTAGAGTGAACCCCTTTTTTTTTCGGGGGGCAGATGGTGTGTGTGTATATATAACTCAGTTATTCGCGATTGAGAGGCGGTCCATGATCACGGATAACCCTATTTCACAGTTAACTCAGTATATACCCCCGTAACGTGAGTGGTGCAGCCGCTGCTGCCGACACCACTGACTGGCCTCCCACCTCGCGCACCACCACGCGCAGTATTATTCTAGTTCCATATAATATCAAATAAAGTAGTTTGTACTTACCACAAGTCGTAATAGAAGATTAACCACTCCCGAAGATTGTAACCCTTCCCTATGCTAACACTATTGTTAATATTAATTGTTTAGTAGGTTTTCAGTAGGTTTGTTTAATACGTGGGAAGAAACAAATGAAGTAGTTTCCCGGCTTCTTCCTTTGTAGGTAAAACTATGTAGCAACTTTAGCTCAACAGAAGTTGGTACACTACACCGGCTTCAACTGGATTCAAACTCAGGGCCAGTGGATTCGCTGTCAGTCAGCGAATCCACACTCAGAAAATAATTAATTTGAAAAAAGAAATTAGCACTTTTAACAAGGCTGGCATGGTTATATATCAGCTGACAAAGACATCTTTATCAATTATCACAAATGTTCCTCTGTTAATACAAGACAAGGTTTTGTTCAGTTGACATTTCCTACGAGCAAAGTTTTTTTTGTAAGTTTTGAATTGAATAACCTTTATCAATAATAAAATAAATACATTGGTTTACAATTTACAATTACATAAATAATTGCGAAGCTAGATTATTTATTTTATTTTATTTCACCCTTAACCTTTAGGCTTTACTGTGGCCTTATTAAAAATAAAATAGTTATTGTTAATTAATAATAAATAAATAAATATTATTAATAGTTAAAGTATGTATTAATCTTAAATTATCACTATTGAATGACAAATGCCAATACCATACAAAGAAATTAATATTGTTTACAATGTCTGTATTCTTAAAATTCATTGTTTACCTGATTAACAAAACGAGGTTTGTTGAAAACACTTTACATTTTTCATTGAGTGGCGCCATCTGTTGGAGGAAGTGCAAGTTAACTATTTTATGTCATTTCAGAACAACATCTTGCACAACATCGTAAATTTTAACATAAAAATATATAAGAAATGAATTTCTCTTACTTCTGTTGAGTTCAAACCCTTGTCACAAAAGACACGTGTTATCTATTCGGCTTTAAAACCTCTCTCTCTCTCTCTCTCTCTCCATATACAGTATACTCGTATATTACAAACATATGCTTTATAAGTTTTCTTAAGATCAACCATAAACGTAAGTTATCGAAAGTTTACTTTTAGAGACTTCGCTGGTTGGGGCCTAGAATAAGTCTTACGCAACTGAACTTTAAAAGATTAGCAGAAATACAATTATACGCATTTAATTTCCTTAATAACACAAACCACCGTACGAAAAACGTTTTGCTATCACATCATGTATACCTTAACTGCGCATGCGCTAATTCAAAGAAAAGTGACAAACATTTTGAGTATTTGGCGATATTTTATCCAACATAGCAAAACTGAAGGAAACTTTAGACACAAAATTATGTCAATATAAAATTGATGGGACGTATATGTTTTACCACGTTCGAATTTTGTATAAAATTTTCAGTAAGTCTATTCTTTATTATACTTTTAAAATGAAGCGTTTTTTTGGTAATAAATAGATTAAAATTTAACCATGAATGACAGATAACTTATACACTGCTCTTCAGTCAATAATATAAACGCTATTTAACAATATTGTTTTCAGAGCGATTTCATCAAAACTGACATAATTTCGGCTCTGTGTATAAAAGTGTCAATGGCGCATAATATAATTATTTGTTTTTAATGCAAAAGCCTTCTAAAGACTTTCCTTTGTTTTTCTGTTTCAGGGGATTTTTGCATTATCTTTGTTATAGTAACGATAAATTAAGGGTAGTTTATGTAACAATTCATGCTACGTTACATTGCTTGCATATAATTACGCTCTGTTAATGAAAATTAACTGAAGTGGAGTATAACTGAAATTTTCTCCAATAGATGGCGCCACTGATTCAGTAATATAAGCTGTATTTTTAACAAGTCTCGTTTTGTTAATTAAGTAAACAATGAATTTTAGCAATGGGAACATTACAGTCTAACAAAACCTTGAGTTACATGAATTAAATTTATATACGGTGTAAAGAAGAGATAGATACACCGTTATTTACACATGGAAAATAATGTAGAAACTAGTGCCTAATCTCAATTTGAGCCCGATAACCACTCTAACAACAGGGGAAAGTAGGAAAGGAAGAATGTGTCGTGTTCCCAAACTAAAGGGTAGACAGGGAACATCCTCAACTCTAAAGGGAACTAATTTTGTTGTGAGAGGGCCAAGACTGTTCAACCAGTTGCCCAAGCAACTACGAAACACGACTGGTGTAGTGGTGGAACTCTTCAAAAGAAGACTGGACAACTGGCTCAGAACAATACCGGATGAACCGGAAGTACCTGGCTATGTGAAGTGGAGAGCGCAAAAAACGAACTCTCTACTTCACCAGGACAACTCGAGAGGAGGGGCAACAAGCCTGACCACCGTGGAGTGAGCAATCATCGCACGGAACACCTGAAAGGTTGAGTTTTATATTAACAGGAACATTGTAAGAATATTGACAAAGATGGTTTTGTCAGATGATATACAACCACGTTAAAGATACTGTACTAATTTCTTCGTCAAATTTACAATTTTGTTTTCTGAATGTAGCGTCGCTACGTCCACTGACCCTGGGTTCGAATCCCGGTGCAGCCGACGTACCAACTATTGGGCTAAAGTTACAACATAGCATTACCTACTGTTTACATTTTGTATTTGCAGTTATAGTACAGTTCATATATCGGGTGATTTTTTAAACATAGGACACTTTAAAGGTTTGTATATTTTTATAAAAACATGAAATATATATTTTTAAAATTTTGTACGACATAACAGTTTGTGGAGTTATTTAAAAAATAGTGTTTTAACAGAATCTACACACAATGGAAGAACTAAAAGCATCATTTGAACGAGAAATTTCTCAGATTTCAACAGATACTCTGTCCAGAGTACTGCAAAATTTTGCTGTTCGTGTGGAAAGAGGTAATGAGCTGATAGGACGTCACATTGAGCATGTTCTGCAGTAGGAGATTAATTTCCCTCGTGTAGAGAAGGTTCAGTAAAAATTTTAGGCTTTTATTTCAGTTAACAAAAAAATACAAACCTTTAAAGTGTCAAATGCTTAAAAAAAATCACTCGATATGATAAAGTTTTCCTAAACACTAGAGAAGTTTTCGAACGACGGTTCAGGATCGACATGTGGTTGACCCTGTGCAATGCACACGTGCATCATCCCTCCTCATTTGTGCGATTTGGTGGAGGAGGGAATTGGTTTCCGTTCTCCTCATGCCCTCGTAGCCAGCCACACACACACACTGTATATATATATATATATATATATATATATATTTTTTTTTCTTACTCAATAAAGTAGTTAATATTTCGCATATAATACGCAAAAATGAAGGGTGTAGGCGTAGTGGAAAAAAATGTGTTATTTTCACCCAATCATATGGCTTTAAATCTTTGTCTTTTGCATATAATATAAATTTAACCATAGATCCATCCATTGTTATCTGAACCTTATTTCGACCCTTCCATTAGAAGTGAAATGATTTTGATTAAATTTGCAAAGGTTTCTTCATGAAAGCTGACAGATATATATATATATATATATATATATATATATATATATATATATATAAATTATTTCACGAAAGTAACATGTGAATAATATTTATGATGAAAATAAACTCCTCTCCAATATTAATTAATATGGAGTTTTTCGAAATAACTTACATTCCGAGAATCCTCGTGGTTGGCATCCCGTGGCTGCGTTACGTCGACGATATTTTTGTGTATCTCGCCTATGAGGCGTGACTTGGATGACTTCCTCGTTCAGTTAAATAATCAAGTCCCCTCCATTAAATTTACTTTGGAAGTAGAACAAAATAACTCAGTCCCGTTTTTGGATGTGCGTGTATATAGGGAAAACCCAGGTTTTAAGTTTAATATCTATCGGAAAAACAAACAATTTGTCCTACGTACACTTTTGCTCCGGACCTGACACCCCTATCAAGAAAGCCATATTTTCTTAGATGTTTTCCCGTACTCTTAGGATCGTCAGTCCGGAATACATGAATACTGAGTTAGAAAAAATCAGCAATATTGGAAGTGAACTGCGTTACCTACCTCCTTTTTTGGAATCTTGTCTTAACAAGGCAAAGCGAACTTTCTATCGTGTGAATAACAACCCTCGCACTTTGTCAAAGAATATTTTAGTACTTCCATTTTTTCCAGGCTTTTTTAGGCATTGATAATGTACTTAAACTTTTTAACATTAATGTAGCATTTTCATGTGACAATATTGTGAAAAATGTCATAATAAAGAATAGTGCTACCAATAATTTAGGCATTATCTATAAAATTAATTGTAAACAATGTGACTTCTTTCACACTGAACCTATGGGAAAAGATTTGAACACGCGTGTAAAACAACAGCAATAGTCCGTTGGAACGGGACAGTCATCCAGTGCCCTTTTTGTCCATTTGTCAGGGTTGTCCCATTGTATTGATTGGAATAATGCTTCAGTTTTGTTCCACTCAAGCAACATTCTTTATAGAAATATTCTCGAGTCTGCTATTATTGAACTTACAAACACCTTCAGCTTTAGCCAGGACTTTTTTCGCTTGATCCTGTTATTTTGAATTTATTCAAAACAGATTTAGACAAGAAGGGCAAGGCGCTAAAACTCTGATAGCTGTTCCACGTGAATTATATGATCCTCCTAATATATTTTTCTGCACCAATCATATTATTTTTGTTTTGTTTTTTGTGATCTATATATACTTATATAGTCTCCATTTTGTTATTAATTTTAGTGTTCTTGAGGTTGTCATTAGACGAAAGCGCTTGAGCACTATTTCGTGATTATTTTCATCATATATATATATATATATATATATATATATATATATATATATATATATATTCATTTTCATCATATATATGTGTATATATACATATTCATTTTCAATCCTTTGAACATATCACTAGAATCAGTTTAGGTATCATCAGTGTTGTGACAGTTACTTTGTTTTAACTAATTACAGTTACTAGTTACTGCCTCAAATAAATAAATAGTTAATAGTTTCTCTTTCAAAAAAGTAACTAGTTAGTAGTTAATTCAAAAGTTACTTTCGACATTTTTCCTGGTTTTAGCGAGCATCTGATCCTGATAAAAGTACTTTCCGTGACAAGTGATACTTGCCAAAATTGTTCATTTGTTTCAAATTAATTGTGATTTAACAAATAAACAAGAAGATTTTACCATATTAGCATTAGATATTCGTTGTCAATAAAATGGCGCTGCGCACAATTTGTACATTAAGCAAAGTTTGTGAAAAAAGTAGCTACTAACTTTTTACCATCACAGAAAGAAAGTAATTGGTACAAGTTACAAATATTCATGACTTTTTGTAACTAGTTACAGTTATAATTCCTCAGCCGGAAAAGAGAAGTAGTTACCGTTGCAGTTACTCAAAAAAGTAACGATTACGGAGTAACTATTTGAGTCACAGCATTGGGTATCAGTACAGCGATTATGTACAATATAGCAATCCCATTAACTCTGGTATAAAGTATATACAGAGGGTGGACAAAAGTAAATAGACACCTTTGGTTCATCCAGAGATTTGGATTTGATAAGATCAATAAGTAATAACAAATTTATTGAATGAATATATTTAGAATCGTGTTCCTTTCCCCTTTTCATTATGTGAAGGTGACGCACGTTCTGGCATTCCATTGATGAGCTTTGCCATTTGTTCTTGAGGACAATCATCGTGGTGTCTATTTACTTTTGTCAATGCTCTCTATATTCTAAGCTCTTTACCAAGGAACTTGATAATCCAGGAGTGAAGTAACAATATATACAAGATAGGATACGTAATCACTCTAATGTGATAGTAGCCCTATGACCTATTTGGAAAGGAAAAAATATTACGAGTACCTTATATATATGAAAATTATTTCACGAAGGTAACACGTGAAAAATATTTATGATGAATAAAACCACGAAGTAAAGGAAACACAAAATGGTGCTCAAGCGCTTTCGTCTAATGACATCCTCAGGAACACTGAAGTACATAAAAAGGTTAAGCCTATATATAGGTTACAGAAAGAAAAAAAGAAAAAAAAATAACATACATACACACACACACACATACATATATATATATATATACATACATATCTATATATACAAATACATACACACATACATACATACATATATACAATAAACAGAGAAGTAAAAATAATAAAAAATTATAAAAAAATTAAAAATTAAAACCTTAAAAGATTACCAGTGAGGCGTACAGATTTTGTAAGGAAAAATATCGATTTTTAGCACAAGATCAAATGGATTATAAAAATACAAATTTATACTGGAACTCTGCCGGGTTTTAACACAATGCTGCCTATGGTCAGGTTTCGATAAAAAAAAAAAAAAAAAAAAAAAAAATGCAAATTAAAAGTTAATCGATTTTTAGCACAAGATCAAATGGATTATAAAAATACAAATTTATACTGTCCGGGTTTTAACACAATGCTGCCTATGGTCAGGTTTCGATATATATAAAAAAATAATAAAAAAATAAAATGCAAATTAAAAGTTAATAAAGTAGAAAACAAGTTTACCAAAGATTTAATGTTTTACACTTCTTATCTATATCTGTTTTAAAGGAATTCAACATAACAGGATCGAGTTGAAAAAGACCTTTGCTTATGTTGAAGTTATTTGAAAGTTGGATAATGGCAGACTCAAGAATATTTCTATTAACAATGTTGCTTGAATGGAATAAAACTGAAGCATTATTCCAATCAATACAGTGGGCTAACTCTGACAAATGGACAAAAAGGGCACTGGACAACTGTCCTGTTCTAACGGAATATTGATGCTGTTTTATACGTATGTCAATATTAACACTCGTACTTTGTCAAAAAATATTTTAGTACTTCCATTTTTCCCGGGCTTTTTAGGCATTGCTAATGTACTTAAACTTTTGGATATTAATGTAGTATTTTCATATAACAATATTGTGAAAAATATCATAGTAAAAAATAGCCCTACCAATAATTCAGGCATTATCTACAAAATTGGTTGTAAACAATGTGATTCCTTTTACATAGGTCAGACGGGAAAGGATTTGCACATACGTATAAAACAGCATCAATATTCCGTTAGAACAGGACAGTTGTCCAGTGCCCTTTTTGTCCATTTGTCAGAGTTAGCCCACTGTATTGATTGGAATAATGCTTCAGTTTTATTCCATTCAAGCAACATTGTTAATAGAAATATTCTTGAGTCTGCCATTATCCAACTTTCAAATAACTTCAACATAAGCAAAGGTCTTTTTCAACTCGATCCTGTTATGTTGAATTCCTTTAAAACAGATATAGATAAGAAGTGTAAAACATTAAATCTTTGGTAAACTTGTTTTCTACTTTATTAACTTTTAATTTGCATTTTATTTTTTTTTTTTTTTTATATATATCGAAACCTGACCATAGGCAGCATTGTGTTAAAACCCGGACAGTATAAATTTGTATTTTTATAATCCATTTGATCTTGTGCTAAAAATCGATTAACTTTTAATTTGCATTTTTTTTTTTTTTTTTATCGAAACCTGACCATAGGCAGCATTGTGTTAAAACCCGGCAGAGTTCCAGTATAAATTTGTATTTTTATAATCCATTTGATCTTGTTTATTGTATATATATGTATGTATGTATGTGTGTATGTATTTGTATATATAGATATGTATG